>JAOEGS010018237.1:13329-77770 GCA_025447755.1 Corythornis vintsioides | reverse complement strand
AGGGAGAGGGCAAAGGGCTTTCAAGCCTTAACCTGGGATAGGTTGGACCTGCAGGAGGTAGGTGTTTGCTGCCTCGCCTCTCAAAAACAGAACTGGCAGCATTTGTGGAGATGAAAATACCACACAAAGCTGCTGCACTTTTGTTTTTAAACGCTTGACTGCATTAGCATTGATTTATTTTTAATACAACCAAACCCCCTATGATTTTCTGAAAAAAAAAATACTTCTATTTCCAGTTGCTGTCTCTGGCAGAGGGAATTGTGTTGCTCTTCAGCTGGGGCTGGGCAGCAGCACCAGGGACTTGGGTGTCTCTGTAACCCCCAGCAGCACTAAATCTTCCCCTCAGCCTGCACTGTGGTTTAGCTGCAGATGATGTAGGGGGGGGGGGGAAGCCTTTTCTTTTTTTCCTTTTTCTTTTTAGCCCTTGTTTTCAGCTGATCTTCAGCACCCAGTATGAGAATGGCCAGGGCCTGTTTGCTGCCTGCAGGAGGTTCAAGGTCACAGGTAAAGACAATAGACCCACAGGTCCCCCCTCCCCAACTCAAACCCTCCTTCTCTTGCTGATGTTTCCAATCACCTTGTACATGAAATGAAAGTACAGGCAGCAACTCACTAAGCAAATGAACCCCCTCCTTTAATTCCATTTGCTTACGTTGCTTATTTTCCTCCTGCATAATTATTTTTAAAGGAAAATTTAATTTTGCTTAATGGGAACAAAGTTTAACACTCCATAAGCTTTGTCTTCTGCAGCCTTCCAGCTGCTGAGCTATATTTTTCCCCCCCTATATTTTTTTTTTTCATTCTTTTTAAACCAGCCCCATAAATTGTGTGTGTAAGAGGCACTTCTCATTAAGATGAAATACTCTGATCTCCTAGGATCATCTGTTTTATAACGAAATAATTTTTTTTCCTCAGCTAACCACAGCTCAGGAGTGACTGTCCCAGCAACCTGCCCCAGGCCCTGCTCTGGACACAGCAAGTAGAGCCCAATGGAAGGAAAAAGGGGCAGGAGACCAGCAAGGAGAGGGTGCAGCAGGGACCATTAAGAAGTAAGTGGCAAATCAGCTCAGGAAAGGGAAACATTTTAGTATTTGTTTATTTATTTTTTAAGTACAGATGGTGTGGGGGGAAAAAAAAGCTGCAAGAGGACCAAGAGCTGGGTGCTCTATATATAGATGTACAGCTGTTTGCTTCAGGTGTTGTAACTCAAAAACGTAGGATGATTAATTTTGAAAGTTGAAATGTATAGCAGCTTCTGATTACATCTGAGTGTCTATAATTTAGCTACTTAGTAAAATTAACTTGACGTTTTTAGTGAGCTGTGAGGACAATAATGTGTGAAGAGACTGAAGAACAAGTTTGACTGCATGCTCTCTTCCCTTACCTCCCCCTTCTTCAATTTGCAAAGTTTATTTTTAAGTTCCAGTTTTTCTGGCATCTTGCCTCTAATCCAGACACATGAGTTTGCTTCCCCCTGCTGTCAGCTGCAGCCATTGTCCTCCTTGAGCTGTCACAGCCCTGATGGACCAGAGGCCCAAGTGCTCAGCAGCCAGAACTCAGGTGGGGGTTCAGGCCACCTCAGGTGAGGTTTGGATGTTGGGCTCTCCAGGGCACATGTTTCTGAGAGTGACACCTCCAGGAAGGCTTTGGGCCCTCCCACTAAATCCCTTTTCCTAGTTCAGAGCAGGCCCATTGCTGTGAACTTGCAAAAAGAAAGCAGCTCTTGGGGACTGCAGCAACAGACCCCTGGCAGTGCCCAGCTTGAGGCTGTTCCTCAGGAAAAACTCCCATGGACTTGGGTTGGGAGGATGGAGTAGGACAGACCACCCACTGACCGGTGCCAGGGACCAGATTATCCACGACCAGTGTGACACCCACCATGGTGCTGGCAGCACCCACCCTGGGGAGCACAGCTCTGTGCACAGGGATGCACAAGTCCCACCGCGTCATCTAGAAACAGAGTTAGAGCATTTAGTAGCAAGTAAGAAGACAAGAGGACACAGCCTCAAACTATGCCAGGGGAGGTTTAGGCTGGAGCTGAGGAACAATTTATTCCCCTCCAGGCCAGTGGTGGAGTCCCCGTGATCCCTGGAGGGGTTTCCAAGCCATGGAGCTGTGGTGCTGAGGGCCATGGGTCAGTGGTGCCCTGGCAGTGCTGGGTTAGCAGTTGGACTTGATCTTAGAGGTCTCTTCCACCCAGACTAATTCCATTAGCCTATCTATGTGGTATTCAGAGTTAGCTGAATATCATCCACGTTGGGAAGCTAACTGGACCAAAGCAAAGCTTTACTGGAAGAAGGGGAGCTGTCCTGGCTTGGCTCAGCCTTTCCATGTTGGGCACGTACTTCCAGACCACTCAGAATGGCCCTTGGCCAGCTGTGTGTGTGTGTGTCTGTCTGTCTGTCTGTCTGTCTGTCAGCCATGGTTCAATGCAAACTCATTCTCTGTGGAATGCTGTTACACAGCAGTTATTCCCTGAAGGACCCAGGGTCACCATCATCCTGTGTTCAGACACTCCCAACCTGCTGCTGCCCTCCTTGGAGGAGGGGGTGTTACCCCTGGAACTGGGGCTGCCCAGAGGACTGGAGCTGGTTTAGTTCAACTTGGGAACAGCTGAATGTGGCTTCTCTTTGCAGTAAGTGCTGCAAGTCTGATGGTTTAAATAAAACACAGAGGCACTTGTGATTGCTTTTTGTTTAATTGTATCACTTTTCAGATCTACCATCAACCTAAGTTTCTATCAGGGCACTAAGAAAGCTTCTCAGCATCAGGCAGCTTCCAGAAGAGTCTCCCAGATACATTTAAAATGCTTTAAAATATTGAACATTTCTCACATTGATACAAAACAATGACAACTGGCAGAATTCTTTTTTTTTTAACCTACATCCTTTTAGGAGTAGGAGACAGTTTGGAAGGTGGATCACATTTGTCATTCCTTCAGGATCTGTTTGACTAAAACAACAAATAGTTTTATAATGTGACAAGTACAAATATAAAATTTCAAATGAGCCAACTTTAAAAAAAAATCTGGATTTTTCTTCAATAGCTCCAGTACCTTGCTTCTGTAATAAATATTAAAAACCATCTTTTACATTACAGAAAATGTTAAATAAGTTATTTACCAAAAGATTTATCTTTTTTTTTTTTCTTTTCTTTTCTCTTTTGTTTGGATATTTTTTTTTTTTTTGGTCAAAAAGCTGAACAAACATTTTTACATCAATAAATAGTAAGGCATAAAGAAGCAAACAACAGTCACAGGACCTGAAATGGAACTTCCTCCTTCAAAGAATCCTTTTATTGCTGGTATAGGAGGGTGATTTTTGATTCTCAGCTGGCTGGACCTGGTTAAAAAGAGCAGTTGTTGTTGTTATTATTATATTTATTTATTTATGTTTATTTTACAGTAATTCCAATGGACATGATTTGTGCCTGGGCTGTAATGCTGCAAAGGATCTGCACAGAGGAGCTTGTGTGTCAGCAGATCTTCACCTCAGAGGGGTGAGGCTGGTAAGCAGAAAGATTTTGTCATTGCTTTCTGGCTGAGCTGGGGCTGAGGCACCAGCAGAGCAGCTGCCCGGGGAGGGGCTGCAGAGGGCACTGCTGGGGGGGGAGAGGCAGGGAAAGGTCAGTGGAACATGACAGGAGGGGCTGGGCAATGCAGCAGCAGTCAGTGGAGTGGTGTGAGGAGAAGGATGGGATTTAGGAAGCAAGAAATGTTATTACATCCTTCTGGGAGTAAAGGCTGAACCTTCTGGGAGAAATCAAATTGGAGCAGTGATTACTTAAACACTCAGACTAATTTAATACACCACATTAGCAAATGGCTGTTTGCAGAAGCTTTGCCTGTAGGGTCTATATATTTAAAAATAAAAAGCAGCACCAGTTCCTAACACGTCCACAAGCTTTAACTATGGGGCTTGGAGTGAACTCCAGCAGGCAGGGGATGGGGCTGGGACCTGCTGCACATAAACTGCTGGAAGATGATGACAGACATGAATATTAATCTAGGGAAAGCATCGAGCAGCAGAGAGGCTTTAGCTGTTTACATGGTCACTCATAAAACTCTAATTCAAGCATCAAACACTGCAGAATATTTATCATACTAAACTGCCATCACCCAGCCTCAGTTAGGTGGCAAACCTACAGCAAATCAGGCTAATTCTGCAAAACAGGACTGACAACCATGAGTTTTCTAAGGAGTTTATCCCAAAGAATTAAATGCAAGCAAAAATTGTACATACTTCCAGGTTTCCTCTGGCTTTCTTCAAGACATCATGAGTTAAAGCCACTGGAAAGAGAGAGGAGAGGAGGTAAAGACTGTGCAGTATTCTTTCTATAGCCTCTGTAGTAGTTCTCTAGCATTCACATCTCAGGAACAAATATGGATTCATGGATAAGGATCTGGCCGAGGGGCAGGGACCAGGCTCTCCCACAACCTCCCCTCAGCTTCTTCCTCACCAAAACCCAGCCCTGTTCCTCCCTCCTGAGCCCTGTTCAGCACCTCAGGCTGCTGTGAAAGTCTCCAGCTGCAACCCCAGGGGCCACCTTGGACAGGCAGCCTTAGGGAAGAGCAGGAGCAGCCTCTTGGGACCCCATGGCAGGTCCAGAGCAGTGTCACCCCCTGTCCCCTCTGGCACAGCAGCTGCTTTTCAGAGCTAAACAGCTGGGAAGGGTGTTTAAAGGGTTTTTTTTCTACCCTTCCTAGGATGCTACATAGGAAAGCACAGGTAGCTCATCACCCTGCACCACTACTGACCTGGCTCCCTAGATCTAAGTCCTCAGAGGAAGACTGTTAATTTTAAGGGGCAGTGGGACAGAGCAAACTCCAGTGTGATCTGTGAGTTTCCTGCTGGGGCTGAGGGGGCAGTCTGCAGGAGGAGGAGGAGACCTGTGTAGTGGGAAGGATCCAGGGGACAACAGGCTGGGAAGAGGACAGATGGCAGAAGGCAGGCAGCTCCTCCAGCAGTTCAAGGACAAAGCAACCTCTACATGCTTCAGGGAAATGATGTCAGTGCCTTGCCCTGAAGGGTTCCAAGTCTCCTCTGTTCCCCCAGCCAGTCTGCCTCTGTGGGGACAGTGCAAGGCCTGTGAGCAGTGGAGGGGATGCTTCTAAACAGAACTGATATTTAGAAATGTCAGGTTCAATATGTGATTCTCTAATCTGTGTCAGCTCCATAACTGCTGAAAAATACCATTCACAAGTACCAATTTAATATTCCAGTCTCAAAAATAAACAATTTAGCCATAATAAAGATTTTTCATTACAATAATAAGAACCCAACAACTCCAAGGGTAGAGCTGTCATGAGATAATTATACCCTTGGCAGATTACTGCAATTTGGCACTGCATTGTTACATGTTCAGAGGTTCAGATGAGGTTTATAAGCAATGGGTTCACTCGCCAGAGAAAGCACAAAGATGTCTCTGAGCCACAAGAATGTTCTAGCCTCTGCTTCTAAATATATTTAGGAATGCTGAAGTAAACAGAGGGAACCTGACTGTGCCCAGTGGAGTGGGCAGCTCTGGGGATGTTTGGAGACTGAAGGCAGACAAAGGCACCTACTGCAATGCCTTTGCTTGTGCTTTCTTCCTACCCAAAGGAGAAAGGAAGACATACCAAAACTAAGTGTAAGCAGCCTAATGAAATCCAGCAGCTTTGTTGTATGCTTGGTCAGGAATTTGTGTACAGCTGCAATTTAGAAACCTTTCTGAAATTGCTCTTTAAGGCAAAGGTAACTTGACATCCATAATTCCTCTAATCAATGAAACTTAGAGAAAATCGTATCTAGGGCTTTCTGGGTAGCAAGTGCTCTCTGCTCATAAAGAACTCTGCTAGTAAATTCATTTCACTTGGCAAACTAGATTTTTCTAAATCAAAAATATTAAATTCAGTACATGGAGAGAATGTAGAGGATGTGACACTACCAGCACAGCTGCTGTGAGCCAGGCAGTACTTTGCATTAAGGAGATTTCAGAAAATGCAGGCTTTATTTGATTAGGACCTAGTTCAGATGAGGTTGAACACCCTGAAAAGAAGTGAGAAAAATAACAGGGAGATGTACTGGCTTTGTTTTGAAAGTAGAGGTGGGTGAAGTGGCTGTGGGGAGAATATTTTTTTTGGCCATAAGGGTAAAATCTCTGATCATTTATATTCTGACCAGCCCTACTGAAATTACCCAGAATGTCTGAGCTGGAACTAGGAACTGATCAAACTAAACCAGTAACTCTACCCCAGGGATACTATTTGGACAGACAGAACAGCTTTAATTTTCACATGACAATCCCAAACTGAGCTACTTAGCTTTAAAACCCCAACAAAACATAATTTTGGAGTTAATAATTGATGTACAATTTACCCATAATACAAAAATTCTGAAGGAAGTGACCAAAACCCAACCTATAAATGCTTAAAGAAACCCTGCAGGCAGAAGATAGGTGTACTTTGGATATAAAAACTACAGGCTATAGAGCAAAATAACATTTATTCCTCTACACTGCATTTAAATGACTTAAGTAACTTAAAGTGTTATGGCCTTTTTCATAACTTTGTATGATGTGTAACATTTTACAGTCTAGATGAATTACTGGTACCACAAGGGGCATTCCAGCATAGCCTAATGAGTCATTTAGTCCCACCTCTTAATGGAAGGCAGGGATAGATTTTAAGAAGAAAATTAAATTCTCCTCCTGCAATACCCAGACTGCCCTATCACAATGGTACAGAAGAGGGTAGAACCAGTCAGAGCTCTTCTACTGGTGATTAAACTCCAAAGCAGAGGAGATGGGGCTCTTCAAACAAACACCCCATGTCCCACTTGTTTTCATCTTTCCAGGTAATTTTCTGGATATGGCTGCTAAGGGTAAAATATCATTTCACAGCATGTCCTAATGTTTCTTTGAAAATAATGACTCCTAGTAAGCTTTTCTTTCCCCTGTTCTGAGCTTTCTCAGTCTGGTGTAGAGCACTGACAGATCTTGGCTGCTGCTCTGGCTTTTTTCCAGGGTGCAGCTGCCCAGCTCAACAGGCACCTCAGAAAATCTGAAAGCTGAATTCCACATTTATCAAGACCAAGGCAAAAACCCCACAATTTTGAGGACACTGTCCCAAACTTTGGCTGGACTGCTCTACAGCAACAGGGACCTTCCTCTGTCAGGTGAGAAACTGTGGGGAATGGCAGTGTTTGGAACTCCAGTGCCTAGTGGCAGCTGAATGGATCACACATCATTGGGTTGTGCAGAACCACAACTGCTGCTCGTGGTACTCTGGGCAGCTTTTTGTAGTTGGGCAACTTGTTTCCTTTGGAATGTGGTCCCCTCAGTTCTGCACAGTCAAGCTGGGGAGCTGTTTGTCACCAGCAGCTGAGAGCACAGGAGGAGAGGCCACTCAGAGCAGCTGCACAAGGGGTGCCCATATCCATTGTGGTGCTTCTCCAATTTCAACAGCCACAGAACTAGAGGAATAAAATCAGAAGCAGCCATGAGTGAACACTTACACTGGTCAATGATCACCTTCTCCATGTTCTCCTTCAGCTGGTTTGTGGAGTGCAAGAGTTTCACTGTGCTGTGTAACTTCTTCTCTTGCTCAGCCAGTTTCTTACGTAATCGTAGTATTTCTGCCTTCAATCCTTCTTCCTGAATTGAGAGAAGATAATCTTTTATTAAAGCATTAGATAAAAGCAATTTGTACATTGTGAATTGCTAAATACTTCTGTACAATAGCCCTCAAGCTTCCTCAGAGCAAGAACAATGCAAAGGAGTGAAACAGCACCGAGTGCCTGTCCTTCCACATCGCATCCCTGGTGACACAGGATGGTGACATCTGCCAAGAGACAACTGCACTGCTTAGCTGCCTTTTAATGCAATTATTTTTTCTGCTAGTTGGGAGAAAATTCTTGCCATCAGTGCCTAGTTTTGTTTTTTAAACTGCCAGTGCTCTTCTGTGTTTGGGTTTTTTATGACTTTTCCCCTCAAATGCAAAATCTAAGGAAGGCCAGTGCTTTGGGATCTGCCCCTCTCCTGTCTGCCAGGTTCAGAACTTCCAGCTTCTCCAGTGCTCTCTTAATAGTTGATACTGTCTTTATCAAGGGGCTAAAAGGCATTGTACAAATGACCAGAACAGTTTAATTGCAGAGTTATTTGACAGTATCATTATTCAAGGTTTAGTTTTCAACACCAATTCTAACTCTAGTAGCTTTTAAAACAAGGCTATGAGCAGCCCTGCCCTAGTCTGCTGCTATCGCTGATTTGGAGCCTCATGCTTAAGCTCCTACATTTTTCTTGCTGTTGTGCCACATATTAAACAATGGTGTCTTCTGGATTTCGCCCCTGTTGTTTAGCTCTGCAGAACTGATTACTCACAACTCCTGCAGGGCTGAAGACAGGGAATGCTCAATACCAGTCAGGCTTCAAGAGATGCACTCTCACATACTGCATTTAAGATATCAGAAGCAAGCTCATGTCCTTAAGATCTCAGGATGTTGGATAACTAACTCTAGAAATTGTATGAGGTGCAGTCCTAGGAGCTCACATCCCCCAGATGCTAAGGTCAGATTTTGAGAAGTGACTGTAGCAGATCAAGAAGGTTTAGGTGAGGGGGCCAGTAAAGCAGCAGCTGCATCACCCATACACTGAAGGCCTGTGAATGTTCAGATACTGCAATCCAAGCTAACATACAGCTGCCTCTATAGCATACATACTTAATGATAAAAAAGCAAGTTTACACACTGGTCAAGACATCCTAAATAGAACAGCTTATTCTCCCTGCTTCTGTGATTTTACACATTTAAGGGAGCTAGAAAATAACAACTAAAATGTTATTAAAGTGATGTATAAAATATTTACTCTAGGTTTTTTTCCCAGCAATATCCTGCCTCCCTTAAGAAGCACATACAAAAACCTCAGTGAAAACACTTTAGATTTATTTTAAAGCCAGAGTTTGGAACAGTTCCTTTACTGAGTGGTGGTATTATGACTACAGATAATTCATTCCTCATTCAGTTTACTTCCATTCATTTGCATAGAGCAATCCTTTTTAGTTAAATGTTATAAAACTTGTCTTGGGGTTTTGTCACACTTTTAAAAAAGCATCCTATTTTACAGCTGAGGCATCAAAAACGTAGAAGGAAAATGTAGCTCAGATTACATCAAAGTTGCTGAAGGTTCTGTTGTTACTAGTATATACATAAGCAAATTGAATTTGGTTCTGTAACAGGGAATCCAAAGCTTTTCTTCTTGAAATGGAACGCTTGCCACCTGCCTAGATTTTCTGAATATATGTAACAGGGTTACAAAGCACATCTTCTACATAAAGATTGTGCAAATAAACACCCCAGAATACAGTATGATCAGGCTAGAAAAGCCAGCCACACATTCAGCCTGCAGTGCTGTTCTGAGGGTTAAATCAAATCAGAGACTGGGCAGCCTGGCTGTGTGATTTTCAAACGATATTCCCAACTGACATGGGGAATTTTCCTGGACACATCACAACTGTTAAAAAGGGAAAAAACCAAAAAACCCCCTCCAAACCAAACCATGACAGTACCTGAGTGCCACGAGTTGTACCGTGCCCAGCTGGCAGGGGAAGGGAAACTCTCCAGAGGAGTTTGAGTAAACGTGCAGCCTCCTCCAAAACCTGCTGTACTCTGTGAGTAGCTGCAGCAAAGCTGTGCCATGATGCCTGCTCTGGTACCTGTGTCACAGGATTAGAGACATGTTCTGGTTTCTGCTTATAACATTAGGAAAATGTAATCTTAATTAATGATTTAAATCAACGTGGCACGATTTCATCTTTACCATGATGTACACAGCTATTGTGTGCCACAAAAGCTAATTTGTCAGTTTCCAAAGACTGCTGAATTATGCATTATCTGAGTATTTCAGGGAGGGAGGGAGGGGGATTTATCCTAATCAATAACCGTGATTAATAATAGATTATATTTACTAGATTTGCTCTGCCACATGGTAATAGCTGGCAATTCTCTTCTTTCTCCATTTGCATTTCGTGTCATGCTATTTGAAAGTCAAATGATTACAGACATCAATTTAAGCAATATAGATGTTTCTTCCTTAGCAGACCCTTTAAACTGTTCCATTTAATGCTAAAATAACTATAAGGACACACATAAAATGTTTTCCTCTGCTGACAGATGAGAAAACCAAATTGAAGAAATTGCATAAATGTGAAATAAAGGAGGGAACAAATGCAAGGGGAGCAAATGAATTACCAAAGCAATGGTGATACAGGAGGGGGAAGGATAATGAAAGAAAAGCATTCCCAGTTCCTGCCCCATGCAGCACATCATTTGAATACTTATTTAGCATCATTATCTAACCAGAATTCTCCTGTCACATAAAATATCCCATTTGCTAAGTAGTCTGAAACTTCAGTGATGTAAAGCATGATAGGAAACAGCAAATTGTGAAACTTACTGCTTTTATCTTTACACCAACAAAACAAGTTAAAAACTTAGAGAGATTACTTTTCCAGTCATTATCAGTATCTTAACTAGGTCATTGGAAAATATAGGATACTTCAGAGAGCCTTAAGTGTCATTCAGACATCATTTTACTGTGGGAGCACCCATGTGATACCACAAAAAGAATTTCAGAGTTTTTGAAGACTATACCTTCAGTACCTTAACTAATTATACCCAGCAAAATAAGCAGTGCAGATTTCTCAACACAGTTAAGACCTTGAAGGGCAGTGAGCATGGTTTTTTTACAACATTTATATTGTTATAAAATCTTAAGTGTGATAAAGGAGCTTCATTAGTCATCTAGTTTCCTTTCCCACTCCAAGGCAGAGAAGCATTACATGTAATTTTTCAAACATTCACATAATTTGTTCTTAAAAGCACCTCCTGTATCAGTGTCTCTGTGCAACCCCCATTCCACTGTTTCATTATTTTTACCACTGGCTTGTTGTTTTAAATGCCTGATCTCAGCCTTTCCTGTTGCTATTTGAGTTTTAGTTCCTTACTATCTGTCATGGAAATGTACAGACTCTTCCTTTTTGTCAAAACTTGTAGGTAGATTTGTCTAACCCAATCCACCCCAATTATGCCATCAGTAACTATCCAGAAATTACCAATATTAAATAAGAAAAACCAGCATTACTAACTGATTTGAAGGAACAGCACTGCCATTACTCAATGCAAGGCATTTTAGTGGTTTAAGGATTATGTTTAAGAAGATAGCAAGAGGATCATGACTTGATCTCACTGTGTCACACAGGATGAACCCCTATGTCTTAGAAGACAATACTTGATCATTTATGAGATATTAAAGTCTCTAGACTAGCTACTGATATTGCCAAAGTGTCCCACTGGTAGCAGGAAGTGGAAAAATATTAAAGAGCTTGTGAAACAACCCTCATTAGCATACCTCAGTCATTAATGTACAGCTACCACCAAGTGTTACTACAGGACTAAGTGGAGAATTTACCAGCTGTATATCCCATTTCTTTTAACTCTCTTCATATTTCCTGGGTTTATCCCAAGTCTTCATTACAAGAAAATCTCCTTACTTATTTTTATTATTAAGTTAATAATACACACCTCTAGATTAACCCCTTTCTAAAGCACTTTAGAGTTTTACCTGTGTGGTTTTGGTGGTTGGTTTTGTTTGTTTTTTTCCCACTTCCAGTGCAGCAATCACCAATTTCCATAGTAAACGCAAGTCCTTTCACCTCACTTCAAGTTGCAAGTTAAAGATTGCTTGTTAAAGGCCCAGAATTAACTATTTTATCAGTAGCCTCATTATCCCAGAATCAGAGGTGCCTGCACCTAGATGAGACTTGAACAGTTAAGGTTGGGGTGTCCTGCCAGAGCTCCTGTTGCCCCATTAACCTCCTGCTTTGCTTTTCTAACCTACACTCATCGCACCTCTAGTAAAACTCAACATCCTTGATCAGCTCTCAGTGCTCACCTTTAGTCCAGGCTCTTGCAGCTTCGTACCAGTGGCCTCTCTTCCAAGCATCTCCATTTCTGCCAGGACCTGCTGCCCTTCTGCAATCCGTGTCTGCAGGGCTCTGTAATCCTCCAGCAGGCCCAGGACGTGGCGCCCGGTTCTGTCGGCCCACAGGCGGTGGCCGGGCACCAGCCGAGGGGTACAGACTGTGCTGGAAGATGAAGTGCTGCTGCACTGGGAAGCACAGTCTACATCATCTTTAGTGGCTGAGTGCATACCTGGGACAGAAAATTAAGTGTTTGTTTTTTATCCTTATATGTAGAACTAATTGGCACTACTCTTCAAACAGCAAGTTTGGGATACTGATCACACATGTTTAAGACACTTTGGGATGTACCTGTTTCCATGTCCATGCAACGTTCATGCTTCTGCAGCTCACAAATGTTTTTGCTGGCAGTAGGGCATTTGCAAAGAGTTTCTGTGTAGAAAAACAGGACAAAGAAGACTGTATCAGTAGAAGTATCAGTAGAAGTTAACAAGCATGAAAAAACCAAAACAACTTCCCAACTCTACCTCTTTGCTCTGGGAGCAGGGAAACGCAGCTAATTTTCTGGTACCACACCATAGATCTTCCAGTATGTACCTACATTTATCTTTTTAGCATCTATCCAAAGTCCTGGCTATGTCCCAAAATCAAGTTATAGCCAGAAAATCTAAAATACATGAAGATATTTTAATCAACAAATGTGAGCTTCCCAGTAACTCCATAAAGGGTAAGACACTCTCCACAGCTGTACCATACTAAAGGTCCTGTCTATATCCCCTCTTCAGCCCTTCCAAATTCTCTGGGTACCTATAAGTAAAGACTGATCACAGTACATCTAAAAAAGCTAATTCAGCTGTGGACATTCCAAGGAGTCTTTACAGTCCATATCAAACTAAACTATTATAATTCTATTCACCATAACTAGTTTCTCCAGCTCCTCCTAGTGTGTTTATGTTCATTGTGTATTTTGTCTGAAGTCTGACTCTGATTGGAGCCACAAAAGAAGGTGGTTAAAAAACAACACCTGTTGTGTCTCCCAATCTCACACTAATCCTCCATCTGGTGCTGCTTGCTCTGTGTGGTGCATCAGATTTAGGGAGGCATGTTTAGGTGAAGTGTACAGACCCAAAAAGCCCCATTATTACTGGTTTCCCCTAACAACTGCCTACAGGCAGCAGGAGAGGTTGTTTATGCTGGAAGTATGGAAAGCTGTTACTATGCAGAGCACTTTAGCAGCAAGGAAGAACATTCTTGTGCCCTCTGTATCCCACACACATCTATATTGGAACAATAATCTAACCCTGAGTGTAAACGTGGCCCTGATTTGCTAAACCAGTATCATCTAACAGTGATGGAAATGAAGGTAAAATGTTCCTCAAGGGCAAAAAGGGAACAAATGATTTATACAAAGACCACTTAGTGCATGTATTGATCAGACTTGAGGAACAGAGACTTGTCCTTGGCTATAGAGCTCTGCATTAAGAAAAGAACCCCCAGGTAAGCAACATTTGTGGCAACTTAACCTAGGCATCCTCCCATCCCAGATCCTGTCTGAAAATGCTTTCCTTGAATGAAAAGAAGTGACAGCTGGAGGCTGCAAGACACATTTCACCTCCCCGTGCACTAATAGCTCTAAAGGGAACAGAAAGGCTGATGGGCAGCTCCCAAACATACAGCTGATGGTGTATGAGGCTTTTAAGAGCATCTTTAAAGAACAAGACATGGGTTTTCCAGTGCACCATGGAAGGTACCACCACCCTGTGCACCACCACCCTGTGCTGTGCACCACCACAGTACCGTTTGTTCCTGTGTAAGGCTGAGCATCTTGTTTGAAAAGGCAGTTGATATTCACAGCTGACACTGATCCCACCTTCTCTTGCTTCTCTTTGGAAAGCTGTTCCTCTAATTTTTCATGCAAAGACTTGTTTGTCTCTATGCTCCTCTCAAGCTGCACTCTCAGACTCTGGATTTCTGTCAATAGTTCTCGTAAATCAAATGGATTCTTCTGATCTTTTCCGAATTCCTCCGACGCATCACATCTGGGATCTGAGAGTTTCAAAAGAAACATTTGACTTCTTTAACAATTAAAATAGTATTAGCCAGTATCAGCATGCTAAGCAAGTAATTTATAGCCAGCTTTATCCTCAATATTAAGAATTAACTATAAACAGCATTAAGATAATGGTTTGACAAAACAAACCAACCCACATCTTAATTGCTTCTCCCCTCCTAAGATGTAAAGAGCTGAAAATTATTTTTCACTTTGTCCATAAAAGCTAATAAGTCTCATGCCAAAAGCAAAAATAATATAACAAAAAGAGAACGAAGAGGATTTACAAATTTTGAAGTGCATTAATGCCCAGTGCGGGGAAAGAAAAAGGAATTGGATAATCTCAGAGTGTGGAGGAGGGATGGAGGAGAATTGGGAGTTTAATTTTATACACAGAAGAAAAAAAGAAAACAGTGATCACCTGGCAACCAGAGGAACAAATCTGAACCTGAAAAAAAACAAGGTCTGTGCTCATCTTTTCATAGAAGGAGGTCAGCACACAAACAATTCCATATATTCCTTTATGCTGAACTCGGGCTCTTCTCCAGAGAGCAGGAAGGGTTCAGCTGCATGAGGAGGGTGCTGCTGTCTAATTACAGTACTCGTTCTGCAAGGAGACTCCAGCCCTGAGCCAACCTGGGCTTAAAACCTTACACCAACAGGGTTCTGCTGCTGCAGCTAGTCAGAAATGCCATGTTGGCAGAGCATGCTGCTTAAAGCAGCGGGAAGGAAAAAAATCAACTTTTACAAGGAATTCCAATGGGAAATTTGCTGGATCCTGTAATGGGTATGCAGCAATGAACAGCACCCCATCTTTCTACCTAACAGCCAACAGCTATGTGGTGATACAGCTTCCTTAGAAGGGGTAGGAAGAGCTCATGTGAGCCTCAGCTCCTCACCTCACAGGAAATGATGAACTGTCTCGTTCAGAAAGCAGTGCGAGCACTTCTCCAACCCCAGGGAGAAGACACTACTGTCCTACTGAGACAGGAGAAAGCACAAGCTACCTGAGTAAGCACTACCTGGGAGGATGCAGCAGCATGTATTTAGATGACAAGTGAACATGTAGATCTCCCTGAAGCTTATCCAGCTTGAGCCACTGAATCTTCAGTATTTTTTAGCTTAGCTAAAAAGAGAAAGGAAACTTGGGTGTCCCCAGCCAGAACACACCACCCATCTCAACCTCTCTGTTACACTCCTAAGTAAAAAGCAGCATTTACCATCAAGTTGTCAGTTGTACTTTGCATAGCAGACACAAGTAAAAACAAGGAAACTCTGACCTAGCCCCACAGCCCTTTGACAAGGTCATATTCAGAGAGGGAAGAGTTGCAAGGTGATAGAAACACCTCTGCATTTATACCTGTCCTCTCCTTTCTTGCTTCTTCCAGCTTCTCATAAACCTTGATCTCGGTGCGGAGCGACTGCAGGAGCTTCTCATTCTCAGAAAGCTGATGTTGCTTCACATTAATTTCTGTTTGCAACCTGTTGGCAAGTCCCAAGAAACAGCCAAGTCACAAATTAAATTCTTATATTTGGTTTAAAAAAAAAAAAAATATATCTAAGATCCATTCTCCTTTCCTCTATAATTCTTCCCTTGCCCTTTGAACATATCTGTGCCCCCCATTAATGTTGATGGCTGTGTCTAAACACATGCTTGTCACACTGACAGTTTTCTGCTCTAAATGAATGTTCAAAGGTGGACAGAATCAATACCTGTTTAATTCATTACGACTGCTGTAAATTTGACATGTCAGATATCTGGTTTCATCTTCCTTTTGGACGATTTGTTTTTGCAGCCTTTCATTTTCTCTCTTGATGCATTCATAATCCTCATGAAGATGCTCAATGATTGCATTCTTTTTAGAAAGAGATTCTCTCAGCTTTTCATTTTCCTTTTGTTTGTCTGAAACCAGAAGAAATACAAGGTATTTGCAATGCCCACAACCCACTAATGTGATGCTTTTTAACAAAACCAGCTTTTTCAGGCTGCCAGAAAATAACAGCTGCTCTTGTGAGTTTTAGGATTTCAGGATTTCAATTTGCTGATGACTTCTGCTAGATGCATTTTCTGTAACATGCAACATTTAACCCCCAGGACTTGCAAAGGCTCAATAATAAAACTGTACAGCCTTATATGCCAAATTCCCCAACACCTCTTGGAATCTTGTTGGAAGGATAGTATTCAACTAGTGCTGGCAGGATCCCAGAGCAGGCACATGAAATTTACAGTCATCACAAAATATGGATTTGATTTCTCTTTAGGAAGGAAAGAACTCAGTGGGATTGTTGTAGGGCATCTTGCATCCATGGTCCTCTTTGCCTCACAGAAATCCCTCTGTCCTCTCCCTCCCAGACCTATTCATTGTCTGTCATCCCTTCCTTGGCACAAGCTGTCTCCCTAAACTGGTTCTGTGATGAAGGAATTGCTGATAGGGGCAACTGAGCATTTTGAGACAGCTGCAGAGAGGCTTCTGGGGAGCCCACATTTCCTGTGACCCTAGGCACCAAACAGATGGGCTAACAAAAAAGATGGGAAGGAGCAGCAGTGCTTTTACAGTCTGAGAATACAGAGCCTTAGAACCCAACTGAGCCTTGAGCTGTTTTTAAGAACCTAGTTGGCAAGTTGTTGGTTTTCCTGGGGTGGGGGGGAAGAGGGAAGACTTTACATTCTGCCTGCATGGGTGTGAAAATAAGGAAAACTTGAAATTAATCTCAGAGAGAGTACAGATACTTCCAAATGGATTCCCTCAGTTCTGCTCTCTTCTGTGTTTGAAAAATGATGATGTGGCCTGTCCAGTCAAATCTCTGCAGCAGACTTCAGAACCTGAGTGTAATTAGTTTGCTTCTGCTTCCACCTTTTCTGTGCTCAATTTCCAGCAATAATGCTATTCCGTGGCTTTTTATTTTGCTTATTTAGAGGGCTTCAAAATGGAAACATGGGGGAAAAGAAACAAGAAAATAGGAATAAAAGGCACAAGGAGAATAGGAAGAAGAATGTATCAAAAGAAAGGAATGCAAAAAGAATAATAAAGAAATGGAAGTGAGTATCAAATAGAAAATGCTATAAATAAACAGAAAGAAGGAGCATTACTGCTACTCCTTTTTCATTGCTAACCCCAGTTTGAATGCTTATGATTAAGCATGGAATTTCAGAGGTGGTTGAAGTCAGTTTGATGAAAAGAACAATTAATATTTTATTGTTTTCTGATCTGGAATAAGTTGTATTCTGCTCCTGTAAAGCACAGTTTTACATTTTTACCTCTGGATCCTTTTGCCAGCATTGCATTCAGAACTTGATTTTGCTTCCTCAGGAAATGTATTTCAGAAGTCAAGGAATTATACTGCTCTGAGCCATGGATAAAAATGTTTGCAGAACCTATAAATATATACATAAAAGTTGATTTATGAGTCATCTCTAGGTCATTAAAGATTAAACTTTCCAGACAAGAACAATTTTAAAAAATTGCAGAAAAACATGTTATGAAAGATATTTCTCCCCTATATATTTTGAAGGTTATCCCTACAGACTAAAAGGCAATTCAGGTTAATGCCAAGTAATCCAAAGCCCTGCAGCACAAGTACCTCTCATCACTGGGCAACCATTACCAAAATTGCAAAATTATCCCCAGTGGTCTTTGCCCATCAGCTAATGCTGCAGCAGGACAGAACCCTGGAGTATTTTGTGACATTGCTATTCTTTGAAATTTGCCATGCATTTCAGTCTCAATCTGTTGTATTTAATGACACCATTGCAGAGGAGCACTGGATTCTCCCAGTTAATCCACTGTGCTGGGAAGTAATGTAAATAGTCTGTTCCTAGATTTGTTACTGCACCAGACTAGAGCATTACACTGGAGTCTTTGCCTCTGATTACACCCTGAGAACCCATTTATCATCACAGGGATGAAGATTCATCCCTCTTAAATTCATGTATCTAAAATATAAGTAGCTGAGCCAGTGCTGATTGACCAACAGCAGTCCCAGGGAGAAACAGGAACCTCCAGAGAGCAACTCATCCAATGTACCCTCCACACTTCTCCCTGTGGATGAGATGCTCTCCAGGACACAGCTCTGGGTGACCAGCACAGATTTAGATGTCTAACATTTTGAAATTTAAGGGGGATGAATCCTACTCAAAAGATCTTTTTGTGTGGCATGAATATTAATTGTTAAATCGTGTACCCAGTCAGCCAAATTCCAGCCTAGGCAATCCTCACAAGGCACTGGATTTATGCTGCTCATCCCACAGCAAGGGGTAATGTTACAGTACAGCCTGAAAAGTGCCACATTCCACTCTCAAGGTGCCTGCCTCTGAAATGCAAGTTAAGTAATTGTTATTGCCCTTTATAACCTGCTTATAGTCAGTAAAACACTTCAGCACTCACCAGAATTAACATTACTATTAAAGGTATTTTTCACTTGATTGGTTATCCCAGTATCTCCTGCACTTTAAAGCTTCAGATAACTACATGAGTGTCAACTGTTTGGTTAATAGTGAAATAACCAGCTGGCAAAAAAATTAGCTGAATGTACGAGGAGGATACTTTTCAGCTCTGGCAGTTCAATTCAATTTGATGTGCTGCACTTCCTCTGAGTAATCTCATTTTATTGTAATCCCAATTGAAGCTTTTACCCACTACCTAACTGGGATGTAGTGTGCCATGATATGTGCCTCTTGTCGTTACTGAAAGACTCAAAGGCTCTAGAAGCCTGGCACTAATGGCATTTTACTATCTATATGTTAAAGAGTTGAGGTAGCTATGTGAACTCAAAAGGCTTTTTCCTTTCAGATTTTAACAAAGCAATTCAAGTTGAAGTGGCAAGGCTTGATGGGCTCATCTTGATTCTAATTTAATTTATTGCCCATCACCCAGCTTTATCCTATTTGAAAAGTTATGCTATCACAGTTCTCCTGTAAGGCTTTAGAATATAACTATTAGTTATCTTACATAATAAGGGATAATGTAGAGCCACTGGTAATAAGGCCACAATCCTGCAATTTGACCCACTACTGAGACTACTACTTCTGTGCAGAGCCCTGCTGACATCAATTATGCTCTCCATACATGCAAAGGTCCATCTAACCAGAGTGAAGTGGAGCATTGGGGCCTACAATTGCAATACACTTGAGTTTTCATTATGTTTTGGGCTGAAAAAGGGAGTGCTAAGGAAGCCTACCTTGAAGGTTTCAAAGGAAACACTGACTGAAAGATAGACACTATTGAAAATCACAGGAATGAGGAAGGAAATATTCATTCCCAGGTAAAGCAAAATAAAAGCATTCTAAAGCTTCAGCTGACTCTGAGCAGGTGCATCAGTTACTCATGGGTTAAAAAAGCAAGTAAAAACTCCTTTTAATTTTGACTGCTGTTAATAACATTTGAAACCTAGGAAACTCAAAATTAAACCTTTGATTTTATTTTGAAGCCTAGCATTTGAAATGATTGAAGCAATTATTTCAGTTCTACTTGCACTGCAGCCTCAGCTCTACAGTAACGATGTAGTCATTACCAGCACTTGAGTCATTTATAGAATACTACAAGCCCAGAGGCATTTAAATACTTAGAGACTCTAAATATTAAAAATAGCATGGCAGAAATAGTGGGCAGATGTGTGTATATACATCCATGTAATATTTATCAGAGAAGAATAATTCATTGCATTAAGTTTGAATTGAACAAACAACTCCACAGCATGTGAACTGAACAGGCTCTCATCAACAATTAAGGATCTTACAACTTGGTTTTGTTTTCTAAGGGAAACAAAGTAAAGATATGAAAAGTAAAAATAAAAAAAAATAAAAAGCTTTGAATTATTATGTTTCACAGCTAAAATCTGCTTCAGCTTCACTCAGGAAGTTCTTTTTACACTGAAAGTCAAAAAAGCCCATCTATTAGTGAAAAAATAGCATCATTACTAGAAGAGAGAATACACATCTGATGACATGAAAGAGGTCTTCAAAATGCAGAGAAACAGAGAGCACTGAAGGAACAGAGTAACAACAAGGGGCTGTTCTAACAGGTAGTTGCTTTTTTCTTTTCCAAATTTCTCCTCCATGTTTGGTAGATGCACTAAAGCAACAAAGAGATGGATGGAAGGCATAAGACAGTTTATAAAGAAAATATACTTTCACTGCATTAATGGATGTCCTTGCCAGAAACTTTATGAAGCTGTAAAAGAGTTGGAAGTGTTTCAGTGTGGTTATTTCACAAGAACACTGTGCCTTTCCAGCAGAGTAAATACTCCATGAATGAAATGGATGCTTTTTATACACCTTTCCCTCCCTGTAAATTATTCCTGAAAGCAAACTGCCATTTGCAGTTCGTAGTCTCCATTTAAACAACAACAGAAATGGATCATGGGGCTGATGTAAAACATAATGAATCTAATGTCAGTATTAGTGAAATGGAGTAAAAGGAAAGCACGTGGGTATTTACTGCCTGACTCTAGGCTGAGTAATATTGCATATTCATCCATTGTCCTGTGAGGGAAATGTGGGAAGGAGAGGAAGAACAGAGTAAGTGTAGGAGAGCAACCTTGGTGTGGTGTGCTTGAAAAGGTGTCACAAAAGCATCTTTAGTGAAAGCCTGGCTACTTCCTTGGGAAAAGTTTTCGAAGTACCACAGAGTTAGGCTTTCAAAGATGCAGGTGTTTCAGTCCTCTGTGGGAAATTCAACCACAGCAGCATAATATGTCATAAACCAACCCAGTAGTCCTGTTCTCTTAGTGGTAGGTGCCCCTGCAGGCGTGGGGCTGTGTGCTGCACCTCTACCCCATCAGAGAAGAGTGTGTCTGTATTGGATACACTTTAGGCAATGGGCTCAAGGAAGAGGCAGATGAGTTCTGTAGGCAGGGTGGAAAAGCTGTGTCTGCTGATGGAGCCTGAGATGCAGCAGTACTCAGAGGAAGGCACATTATTTTCCAGCTGTATTTTCCAGGGGTTTATTCAAAAAGCACACAAAACATTGCCAGCAGCTTTTGATCCTTCATGCTTTAAGAGGGAAAGATGGATTTAATTTGTCATGAAATAACTTCTTACCTTGATCTAGTTCCTTGTCTGTTACTTGTCTCTCAAGGTGCTTCCTCAGTCTCTCATTAGTTTTTATGGAGTATTCTAAACGTTGTCTCAGGATTCTAATTTCTTGCAGATGCTCCATTAATAACTCTAAATAAACCAAGAGACCACTTCTTACTTAGAGTAAATGATTGTATTCCTTTACACTGTGTACTCCTGTCAAATCTAATGCGTGTTAATACTAAAAAATGTAACAGAGCTGCTAAAAATGGCAGACATTAAATACCTGATTCCACAGCCTTTTCCCACACAGCACTCAAACTGTGCAGCCAGTGAAAACTCCTACTCTACACTTTAACTTAAACAACAGTCCAGTTTTAAGGCTCTTTAAATTTATTCTTCCTACCAATCTGTAGTAGATAACATTTTTATCAAGTTAAAGCATTCCTTGCACCAGGAGATGAATCCAAAGTTCTGCAATTCAGGCTCGTCACACCAGTAGTGCACAGTTTTCCTTACAACTATAGGAAGCCTTACCAGAGTAGCTGAGAGATAAATTTGACTTTCCCTTACACAATGCACACCATAATAAATCAATCCACTCGATGGATTTTCATTACTGTACCTTTTCCTTCTTGCTTTGCCATTCTACACTTGTTCTTCCATTGGCTGTAAGTTTCAGCTTTGCTCAGGAACTTGTCAGTTCTGACTGTCACTATCTTACTTGTCAGTTCATCCATGTCACACACTCCTGGTTTTTACTCTGCAGTCTTTTCCTCCTGAACACAACGTGCCATCTCAGCTATTAAATTTTCATCTCTGCCAATAACAAACTCCTGCAAGCGTCACTTGTGCTTAGTGAGACTATCCAGGTCAAACATGACACCACTTATTAATTATGCAGCACTTACAAGTCTCAAAGAAACACAACACTGGCTTTTATAAAATTAGAAAATTTCTTTTTTTCCATGTAATAATCTCCTGACAATTGTCTATTTTCCGCTTATAACTTGTCTATTTAAAGACAGTCTGGAGCACTGTAAGAGATGATAGTCTGAACCAACAAAGACACCAAATATCATAGTTCATTTTGTTTCAAACAGGAGGCAGTTCAAATCATTGTCATCTCTGAATGCCTTATTACTGAAATTGCAATGATTATGCATGATACTGGAAAGCTGAAGCAGACAAACATTCTTCATTATTTCTTAATTAGTTCCCTTGTGTCTTATTTATCACATTTTCCCAAGATCTAGTGAATCTTCAGTGGGCAAAAAAAATTACCTGGGGGAAACTTGTTTGGCAGTGGTGCCAGTGTGCCATGCTCTCCTTCCAGGTCGTCCCTGAGCTCAGGTGATCCAAGAGATGACTTTTCTGACAAATCAAAGTCAGACAAGCTATGAAGAGCAGATGGTACAGGTGATTCATCCCTCACTTGCTGGTACACTGAAGTGTTCTTCTCATGGTCCCTTTTATGCCAAACAAAAGGTTTTCAAATATAAAAATGATTACTTTGAAAAGATGAACAGAGAGCAGGGTGTCAAATTTACAGGACACAGGTAAAACAAGTGAATTTTTCTGTGACAGAACATGACAGGCAAGTACACATCAGAGGCATGGTGGTGTCCAGACTGAAATTCAGACCCCACTGAGTCAGTGGGAATAACCAGTGGACCTCCAGCCCAGTTTCACACCCCAGGTAGTCTAGGGGATCTCAAGCTACCTTAAACAGAAGATCCCAGCTGGCATAAAACCAACACACACAGCATAACACCACCTGCTCTCTTCACCTTCAGCATAAGGGTATTTTGAGAGTGAATTTCAAGAGTACTGCACTTCAGTGATCCTGAGCCAGCCCCCAAGGTCATGGGAACAGAAAGGCAGCAGCTGACTACCCCTCCCAGCAGCTGCAACCAGGATAATACCTGAACACACACACACACCAGTCTACTGTGGCACGTGTTGGGTTTGTTCAGGAAAGGAACAATCCTGGTGGCCTGATGCTTCCTCTCAGTATCTCAGCTGTTTGTTGAGAAGTGGGGAAAAAAGCCTCAGTTGGGGTTCTAAGGATATTTTATTAACAAAATGGCTATTAATGAAGTAGGCGAGATAAGCAAAGCCCTCCCAAAAACCAAAGCACTGCACTTACCTTTGAGCTAATTCATAAAGTAAAGTAACTTCTGCACCTATTGATTCTCCTGCAAAACAGAAATATCTGATTAAAAACAGATACTGAGAATCACACTTTCCCCCTCTCACCCCATCTGAAACTATTCAATAGAGTGGTAAATTAATGAGAAATTAGAGAAGTCAACAGATACTCAACCCACTGTGTATTAGTGTCAAATACTGCACATGAGCAAAACTATTTCTAGCCCAGCAACAAAGCAGTAGCTTTCTCTGGGTCCAACAAAACATTATTGGGTACCACAGGAGGCAGATTTTACAGCTCAGTGGTTTAGTTCACATGCAGCTGTAGAATACTGTGCTGTATGGCAGAGGGATTGGGGTGCACACCATTGCTCCTTCAATAAAAATATCAACCCAATTCCATGCCACTTGGATTTTGTCCACAGAGCTAACCAGTTCTCCTGGATAAAGGGGCAGACACAGGATTTTGCCTGCAGGACTCCCAGAGTGTGAAAGCACAAGCTTCAGTGCAAGGGACCCGGATTAAGGTGCTAATTTGAAGCAGGACATCAGAGTTTCCTGGTGTCACCTTGGCTGCCCAGGGTTTAAAATTTTTGTGCAATTAAGCAAAAGCAGCAGGCAAGAGTTGCACAGCTGAAATTCCAGGGGAATGTACTGAAGGTCAGGATGGAAATGCAGAGACAGACGGTTGTTTATGCTGCTTCTTTACTGTCAATTCTTAGTATGCTGGATGTTTTTTATAACCCTACAAACATCATTTTATTTTAACGTGTGATTCAATGCAACACCATTGTGCCAGATATATTGAATTGTCTCAGTTGTCAGTGACTTTTCATAGTATATAGGATACCATCTGTTGGTTTAAAGGCATTTAATGTTTATTCACTACACAGTCGGCTCATTTGTAATGCAAGGAATCTCTGTAGCCACTGAAATCATTGAATACACTCCATCTTTTATTCCACTGCTATGACACACTACCTGTAATGCCTTTTTCTCATCTACAACTCCTTTGTGTGAGCAATTGAAACTGCAACACGCTGCCAGTGCCTAATGAAAGGCACAACACAGATCACTGCACTGCTGGGCCCTGCACATTGCTGAACAAAGTCACCTGCTAGAGCCAATTTCAGGAGGACGTGGGGGTCAGGGGCCCTATTTCAGGCCACCTCCAGAGTTTTGCTGAAGGTGTCAGTTTTGCAGCTGACATCTGTGAAGTGTTGCTACTTGGTTGGGTCAGAAAGAGCAACACTTATGACGATAGGAAAAGGTCTTGCTGAATTTCACTCCCTTTTCCATCACTTGGCTGCTCAATTTCTTCCAAGCACAGGCTGGAGGCAACGTGCATGATCTCCTTGTCCTTCAGGTGACAAATGTTGGTTCTGATGCTCATTTTACAAAACAGGGTTGCATCTGAGCTCTCTATTATGACAGATAGTGTGCTTCTCTTAACCAGCCAGACTATCTGGCAGCAAGATGCAGGTCTCTTGGGGAAAATAATTAGAAATGTTAGGAATAAAACATCTAATATGGTCCCACTTCTTAGACATTCAAGGCTCTGCCTTTCTGAGGTAATGCTTTGCCAAATAACAGGTGGGGAAACTGGGATAAACAGAAAAAAAGATGGGACCATTTCCAGATATGATGCTAGTTCTTACTGAATTAAAAGGGCTTTGCTTACTGATACACATGACAGTCTCCTTTTCTGGGTATACACTCCATTTGTCACTCAGCTTTCTCCAACACTTCTCTGGTGACTTCTCCTAAGACCCCTGCTCAGGAGGCTCTTGTTCTACTATTACACCCTCCAGAAACCCTTAAATACACACTGATTTGCAATGCCACAGTTTCTTAAATCCATGAGCTACTACAAATTCTGAAAAGAATTACTCTCCTCTGCCTTCTAATCAAATAGATTTTCCCTTTCTCCCCCTTATGTGCACCATTTGGGTGGCTTTCTCCATAAAGTCTATGGCTCTTTTTCTTGCTGCATCCAGTGACAGATATTTTACACCTACATACAATTTAACATATGTTATTTCTACAGGAATAACAATAATGTGTAAATCAGCACAATATTTTCTTCCAACTGTCCAATGCAGGGTTTCTTGCAGCTTCTTTAAAGGCAGTGGCCATAGAAAACTGCCTTGATGGACTAGTGCATGATAATTCACTCTAAAAGCACAGCCCAGATCTCTGCACTGCATTTACCCTTCTTTAAGTGACTGTGCTTTAGGGGAAAAACTTCAGGAACCTGTAATTTTTTCTTTTTAGTTAAGCATAGATTGTGTTAAAAAGCAGCTGTGAAGCATGCCCAGGAGAACCCTTCAATGGAGATACCCACTGCTAAAGCTCAACCAAGTCAGCTGGGTTGTTTCCTGAAACAGAAAACCCTGAAGCCTTCTTGTAACTAAACTTTTCCTAAACTACAACCACTGTATTTTGAACAGTTAAAATGCTCATGTGCTAAAATAAACAACTCAACGTGGAACGTGTCAACACAGAGAACAGCTACTGCAATAAAATCCAATCTTGTTGAAACACTAAAATTTTACCTTCCAAGACAGTTCTCCCTAGAAATGATTTCAAAGCAACCAGAAGGAAGAAAACCTTCCTTTGCATTAAAAAGAAAATAAAACCCACCCTTCTCATTTCAAGACCTTAATATATCTCAAACAATAAGAACAAAATACTGCTACTTACCATAGAGGAATTTCCTTTCTAGCTTCTCAAACAATAGCACACTTTGATTCAGCTGCTCACGGAAGCCTTCAGCAACATAATAATCAACATCACTGGCTTGAAGCAGTTCCTCAAAAGCTTTAATAAGGCTCGTCAGGTGTTGATGGAAAGTGACACAACCACTGCAGATCTCTTTAATTTGTTGGCATTGAAAGGAGAGTTCTGGAGCTTCTGAATGAACTAACGATTCGTATCTGAGAAAATGAAATTATCTTTCAAGTAATTCACTGAACATAAATAACATTTAAATATAAATAAAAAGGGAATTAAACTTACATTCCTAAGCTATAATTTTATGGGACTCAGTTTTCTTTTAAAATGCTTTTACAGTCACAATGAGAAATATATTGTCTCTAACTGTTGAGTTTTGTATTTATGGGCATAACTTGTGGGTTATTACCCTTCACTTAAGTGCTTCATTTGTAAGATGGGCAGAAACTAAGGTGATGACTTTTTTTGTCTGCTTAGAAATAACTCGGATGGCCTGGAAAGGTTCTAAAGAAAGGGTGAATACATAGAAAGAGACTTTAAGAAAACATATTTTTCCTAACTGGTTGTTTTGTGCTTTTCAAGTTGACTATGGATAGAGCTGCCTCTTCTTCTGAAGGTGAATCTATTTCCTACCAGCAGCACACTATTGGACTTGGAGCTGCTGGTTTCACCCAGTCTGAAAATTCTGCACATCTGCCTCTTTATTTACCAGAGACATGACCATGACAACTACTGTAGTGTCCCAAGTCTTGTGCTCCACAAGCCAGGATATAAATTTGAACTCAGATCAACTGAATTTCTTTTTCACTTGCAAATACAGATATCCTTTTTATACTGTATCACAGACAGGCTGCTTCTACAGAAAAAGGGAGAGGATCTGAAAAGATGCAGAGACTCAAACAAAATGTGGGGCATAAACAAAATCTATGACAGTGGGGGTGTTGAGAGAATTTTTATGACATTTGTATAGGAAGAGATGCATAACTCATTTTTGGGCCTGTCACTTGTGACTCATGCAGTTGTCCTAGACAGTGGCCATAAAAACTTCACAACAATCCATACTGGCTCCTTCCTGAATTTACAGTTAGATCTTCCTTTGTAAAATGGATGAGGTATCTTTTCAAGGTATGTAAATTTATATGTACCATGTAGCACAATTGTATTTTATGATAGTAATACTCAGAGATATACAACAGTCCATGTTGGTGGTGGCTCAGTGTCTCCAAATATTTCTACTCAAGCATTCTGAAGAGAGCCAAAAGGCTGAATGCTTTTCTTTGTTATCTATCCTGCCATTTTATAGGCCCTTAGGACAATAACAATATTAGAAGGGAGGGGAAAAAAAGGAGGGAAGTGGAAAGTTAAAAAAGGTTTGGTCTCATGGGACCCCATTCTGTGGCTGTGATTTGTATATATACCAGCCCAAGTGCTGCCCCTAGCCTTATCATACCAAATGCAAGGTGCCAGCATCCCATAAAATCTTTTCTAGCTTATGAGCTTATGCTATAAAATTTCATTCATTAATTTCTATATATATCTACTTTAACATCCTTCAAAGGAAGGCAATATGGTACTCAACTGCAAAATAAATTATAACTAGAGCCTAAACTACTTCTTTTACACATGAAGTCTGTTCACACAAACAGAAAGGCTGACATGTATCTGCCAGCCAATTGCCCATGGAAACATTTCTATCTTAAATGGGATGTTCCCTTTTCTTACACTTGTCACCTGAAAAAAAACAACAAGTGATGCAAAACTGTAATACTCTGATTACAGAGTTCAGCCCTCTGACAGAGCATCCTGAGGAGATCTGACTTGGCTCAAGACAGAATGTCTTGCAGCAAAGAGAACTGTGGCCCTGAGTGTGTGGAGGGACACCAGTGTCTGGCAGAGAGTTTCTGTGACAGAGCACAGTAAGAGCTTATCAGGAGCAGTGCTGTTTTAAGATGAATACTGTTTTGTACTTCAAGGCGTCTTTTAACTAAACATTTCAGTTGCTTTATGTTGATGTTAGTGAAATTTACCCTTTACCATAACAACACACTCCTATGTGAATAAAATTTTCTTCATATTACCTTCCTCTGTTATTTGCTATTGCCATTTAGAAGAAGAACAGTAATAGCTTTACTCACTTGGATGGTGATGTTTGTCTCAGTTTGCTCTGAAGATGATACACTTCATCAAGATGTGTATTTGCAATGTGCTGTTTTTCAAGTTCTGCCTCATTTGCTGATAGTAGTTCCTTAAGGTTTTGTGCTGTCAGTGTATCAGGTGCTTCTGAAGACTCTGAATTCCTATTTTCAGTGTGGATCTCGTAATCCATCAGCTGATGGACACCAGAAAATGTTTTGATGTCTTGCAGCTCTGATTCTTGCACTTGTGCAACGTGTCCTTCCACGGGCAAGGCTGCATCACCCAAAACTCTACTGCAAATGCTGCTTGAGAAAAGCAGGTCAGAGGTCTGCAAATGAGACACCAACATTTTGTACTTTTCAAGCTCAGCCTTCATATTCTTAATTCTTTGTTTCAGTTCTTCTATATCATCTATGACTTCACAGTCATCAAGTGCATCTGGACTTGTTGTGCTTAATTTGAGAGAACCCAAGCACTTGGAACCTGAATGTGCAGTGGCTGAGTCCATGGCCTCGTGTTCCATGGAATGAAACTCTTCATTTCTCTCTATTAATGAAGGCTGGATATTCACGTTGCTAATGTTATGATGATTTTGCATTTCTGAAAAACAGGAGGCTTGCATGTGAATATTAATATTTCTTTATCTGACATTCTGTTCTTAACAGCACTAGAATTAAATCATTTACTTCTCTAATAACAGAATAAAAATGCAGAATAATTATGAACTATGCAATATGAGTTTTGGACTTTTGACCTCTTTCTGTGGTTTGCCCATTAATTTGCACATCAAATATTTCAAACCCCTTATCACCTTTCAAGTAAACAATACACAAAATATACCTGCTTTCTTTTCCCAAATGATTGGAAATTACATTTGCTCTCTACAGTCCCAAATCAGACACCCATGAAGCCCAGACCCTTCCAGCCACAAAGATGGTAACTTCAAACGTAAGGCACCAATTAAAAGTGGACTCTATCTCCATTTAAAACCCATTTTTAAATGGTTCTAAAACTTCTAATTAAATACTCTTTTTCTCCTCACTGCAAAAATCTATACAAAACCAACTGGAGCACAAAGTCAGTGGAATTTAAAAAAGATTATTAAGAAAATAGTAAAATTTTTAAAAGGAGCTTTAATAACTTCTTTTAAAAATGTGTCCTAAGCAAAATCCATAAAAATGTTTTGTGTTATTTTACTGGACTTACTTGGCATGCACATCACATCCCTTAGTTGACTTTGCCATTCATAAGTAATGCAATCACCCCAGATTCACATCAATAAAGCTATATATTCCTACATCTATTCTATGTTTATGGTTCTGCATATGTCAAGGGCTGTACGTTTAAGTATCTAGGAAAATGGTTATTTTCTGGTTACCAGTAAATTAAATTTTCCCCTTCTATTAGTTCTGCAAAAGATCACTACAAATTAGAACCTTCCTTCTGGGAGTCATTCATTGATCCTGCAGAGGTCTTAATACTTTCAAATTGGTTTCCATGGAGAATTTGAATGCCCAGGTTCAAGCTCTAAATCAGTACAAAATCAGAGGGGAGGCAGCTATATAAGAAGGCCCAAGTCAAGCCCAAACACAAGAGAACAAAACCAAATAAAACCTAAAAGCCTGGAGAAAAAAAAATAGCTGCAGCAATACTGGGATATCAACACATTTGAAATCAAGGGTAAACAATGTTCTCTGCTGCACACTGAGTGTGCCATGGGACAGGTGACCCTCACAGCACAGCACTGCTTCCCAGAAAGTGCCCCTGTATGAATTCAACAGGAGACAGTGAATAAGGGACTGCACCACTTCAGCTCATGAGCTTCTCCCTCCTCCTCTGTCAGTTGGTTGCTGCACTAACAGATGTCAGAGAAGGTTGCAGACTGAGATGGAAAAAAGCCAGATAGGAGCTGAACTCTTAACCTCTGCCATCCTGATTCCATGCCAGTGTTCCAGGTAACAAAACGAGGAAATAAAAACAGACATTAGGGAAGAAATATTTCTGATTAGACTGCTGGCTACAGCTTTTAATGAAACACTGCCCTTTAATTAAAGGAGAACTAATAAGCTCTTTCTGCATAGATGTGTCCACACTCACCGTGGGCACACACGGAGCAAAATCTCACAAACCCAACTTCCCAGCTCCAGCAGAGCTCCTTCAACAAGTAAAACTAATGATATGAGCCAGGATTCCAAAATTGGCCATCTCCTCCCTACTCCATACACAACATGTTAACCAGGTTGTTCAGGCCCTCTCAGAAAAGACTAATGGATGATGCAGCAACACGTAACCCAGTATTCAGCCTATTTGCATTTTCATTAAACGATTCCATTAGGTTTCAATCTAGTTGAATGCCTTCAAATAATTCAGATCAGCAAAATTCTATCAGTCGGTTGCTTCATTCCAATAGTTCATAAATAGATGCAGGAGCAATAAGTAACAAACATTTAATTCAGAAAAGAGTTCAGAAGTGAGGACATTAGCAATAGAGATCAGAGTTAGGCATGCAACTCATTATTTTGACTGGAAACCAGACTCATAAATCCCTGTGGCCCTTCTGAAAGCACAACCCTTAAAAGACCAACTTGGATTCTTACAGCAATTAATCCATACTAGTTAAGCAAACGAGGTTTAAAACCCACAGATGATGGTAAGGGAGACAATTGCCTGCACTAATCTATAATTTTGCACAATTCATAAGAAATTGGAGCTTTCCTGTACCACACAAACACTCTACCTTGATAGTTTTGCTGATTCTTGTCCATTGGATATTCATTCTTGCCCCCTGTACCCGGATCAACACCTTGCAACTCCACCTGAACCCCACTATTATCCAGTTTGGGCAATGAGTCAACTGGAGAACAGCAGGGGAAAGGGAAACAGAAGTCAGGGACTGAAAAGAAAATATCAGTCCTATCAGCTGAAGTCTTTACATTGAAGTTGTGTCATCTGTGTCCCCTACCACAGTGACATTGTCATGAACCACAACGTCTCTACGACCTCTGTGGTTGGCAATGGTCACTTGATTTCATCTCATTTCTTGTATTCACATCTCCTCTCCCTCACCTATCATTTACATTTCTACTCAGTATTCAACTGCTGAGCATGTATTTATTTTATTTTTTGCCACTCCAAATCTTTGTATCATACATACCCATTGTCCTCTGCATTAGAATTTGTCATACTTTGCTGTTCCAGATACTTTGTCAACAACTGAGTTTAAATTAACCCAGCCTCACTGGCAGCAGACACAGATGACTTGACTGAGCAGTGGAATCTTGGAAAGACTTATTTATACAGCAAAAAGAAACACAGTTTTTGTACTCTCCTGTCTCCATTACAGACAGTTTTCACTAGATTTGGCATCCTAGAAAGGAAATTTTTCATTTGCCTAAATATTGACACATATGTGTGCATGTGTGGGCATCCTGTGAGACTGTCATTTATGATACATTTTATGCCATGTAGACACAGCACTTTCTACTCCATATAAAGCTTCTTTACAGTCTAGTGGTAAAGATAAAAGAGGAAAAATGTGGGTTTTAAGATCTATACATATTTGCCTACCCAAGGAAGATTAAGCAGCATTGTACCTATGTAAAAATGCTCTGGTTTTACTTTCTACTGCAAGAAAATAAGCCACTATTTCAAGAAGCATTACAAGTCATTATGTCTCTTTATTCACCTCTCACTGATGTGCTTTCCAGTGCAGGCTCTTCTTGAAGGTTTTTAGTTCCAGGCTCATTCAATAATAACTCTCCATTTGTTTGTGGCTGAAATGGTTTGTTTTGTACTTCAGATGCTTTCAGACCTTCATAAGGTGGCCTGGGCCGACGCTGGAGTTTTGAACCTGACTTCTGCATACTGGAGTTCAAAGGCACATTCCTTAATGGCCTGGATGCTTTTAAGGGAACAGGCAGCTGGGACTTCTTCTTGGGCAGGTGAACAGAATCAGTCTGAAAAAGGCATGGCATAAAATGGGAAGTTGGTAGCTCATAGGTTACAAATAAGTAAAGGAAATGTAAACAAACATTCCAGGAAAAATAACTATTTTCCTGTAAGATCAGTCAGCTGTCACATTAGTTTTGAAAATAAGATCACAATACCCTTGCAACAGTAAAAACAAACATTTAGAGAGGAAAAAAATAACAAAAACATAATCCCACTGGCTGATGCTTATGCATCTGCAGCCACACAGTGAATGGCTTCCAGTTCATGAACCAAGACAGCAAATTCACCATTGACTAGCAAAGGCTTTTCATCAGTAGGTGTATTAATTAACTGGGAATTTGTGCATGCCCTAGGAAAACAGTTTCTCACTCTAACTGACCTCTCTAACTACTTCTTCCCACTCTCATTTATATCATAAATATCTGACAGTCCATTAACTGTTTCCCTTAAATCCTTTTTTTTTTCCTTTGTTTTTAAACTGAGATCCTCCTAATCTTTCACAAATTCCTGAGCATATTTTCCTTCTTCATTTTGTCTCCACCCAACAGCCCCTACTTTGTACCAGCCTATTTTCAGTACTTGGAGAAAAACAACACAGCTTTGCATCAGCCACAGAGGAAATTTATTCTGCCAGAGAAATGATGTACAAGAATAGCTTCTTCACTCATCCACTCAAATTGCTTCCACAGGATTTCCGTTTCCTACTGTAACAGACATCCCACCACTGAATTTGAGGGAAGTCAAAAATTTCTTAAGTCACTACATTTCAGCCTCTTACCTTTTAAAGACTACAAAAAAATAAATGTGTCCTTGTTTAAACCACAGAGCATAAAATAGTGCTATCTCCAAACAGATAAAACCACTCTGTATGTTGATGGGAGTTATGGAATTGTGTGCAATAATAATAAAAATCAATAATGGCATGTTCAGATAGATTTGGTTTATTTTTTTTTCTGCTGTTCATTTGCTCCACCAGTGTCATAAGATGTGAAATTTCTTTTACCACCCAATGTATTCTGAAATACCTTTCCACATTCATTTCTTAGCAATTATAGCCCTTGCACAATTTAAAATAATAAAAAGCAAGTTCTATTTTCCTAACGACATCCTCCATTCCTTTAGCACATACATGAATACAATATCATCTGGAGGCTGAAAAACTAAACCCAGGTGGGCTGAACTCCCTGCTAGTTTTCCTGAAGTGCACTAATAACATCGAACCATTTCCAGCTGGCTCGGGGCTGTTGCACAGATATACACACACATATATAGACATCTATGGCACCCAGATTACCCCAAGGCCAGTTCAGCTGGCTACAAGAAATTATTTATAAAAGCCATTCAGAAGCAAAAGATACACTGCATTAGTCCAAACAAGAAAGCTTTTAAAGCAATTGACTCCGGGGATTGCACTGGGGTCGCAACTGATTAAACTAGAGAGGAATGTGGAAAATGAATCAAAACATCGAGTGAAACTCAATGAAAACAGGAGCTCAGAGAAAAGAATTGCTCAAAGAACTTCAGGTATGCCCTGTGGAGGGCAGACAGGACTTCACCTGCCTTCAGAGCTTGTCCTTCATTCCTGAGAAGTAAAACCAGCAGCTCAGAGACATCCTCAGTGTTCTTACATCAGCCACCCCGAGCAGATCATTAACAGACCAGCTAGGTCCCTAAACCACTTCTCCCTCTGCTACCCTTCTGTCCTATTCCTGCTTTCCATCTGCTCTCTTGCTGTGTACCTGAAGTCAGATGCCCTGGATAGCACCAAAGCAAGAGATGAGAAAGCACAGCCCCTCCTTTCTGTCTCAGACCAGCCAAGGCATCCCAGAGGAGCAGCTACTGCAGCAGCCAAGCTGCCAAACACGACCAGCTGAATGCCACTGACCAAGGACATTGACCACAGACCATTTCCATTACTCTCCTCTTTCCTCCTCAAACATGAATTTTGCAAAATTACTGACTACAAGGAAAGCTTAAGGCTGTACCTGAAGTCAGTCTAATAGATTCTGATGAAACAAGACAGTTTTTAATGAGTTATGTAGGTTTTCACTTTTCAGAGGTATCATAACCTGCTCAGACTGGCATGAATTGTCTAGGGTGTTTACCAGGGACCATGCCAAAATCTTTTCCTTAAAATCCCCAACTATCCTGAGATGCTCAGGCCCACACAGAACAAAGCTGTATCAATATCTCTTGCTTCCCAAGCCCCTTCCTTTAGAAAAATATATCCAACAAGAACAAGCCCAAATAAAAATGAATTGTTGCCAGTTGCTGGCTCACAGATCTCTTGATCACTCAAGTCATGGAAACCATTCTTTGCAGAAAGTGCTACAACATTCTCTATCAGCAGCACACAAAATCCAAAGCAATCCTCTGTCTGCTCTGCAAGAGCCAAGGTCTTCAGAGTTTCCACTTCACTTCTGTAACTGCTACTGAAACAATACTCATGAGCTCTGCAGTACTGGGCTCTGCTTTCCCAACTCTGCTTGGGATCACAAGTTGCCTGTGCACAAAAGGCTCGAGCACTCATCTGGCACCAGCAAATTACATCTGTACTCACAAAACAGATTCTGTGCACTTAGCTTCCAAACAAATATGAAGAACTGCCCCCAGAGTTTATTCTAGAGCACTGCTGGCCACACACTGTTGGATTCAAGACACTATGATGTCAATAAAAGCACTGAATTCAGGTTGGAGTTTGTTGAATTCTGCCATGAACTCCTCAAGCAAATCTGCAGGTCTGTAGACCTCATTTGCTAGTTAGACTTAATAAGCTCTCAGTTCAGAACACTCTGGTCCTGCACTTTATGAAGCTCTCAGCAGATAGAGGGTAGCACAGAATGAGGCCATGATGCTATAAACAATCTCTTCCAAAAGCTGAAATATTTACTAGGATCTGCTCCCAGTGAGAATTGAAATTCAATTAATTAATGTTCTAATGCAGACTGAAGTATGTGATGAAAAGCTCTGAACATTAAGAACAATTATCTAAAATATGTTTGGCTTATGTCTCTTTCTAATGTTAAAAATTATACAAAAGCAATATTTAATATTAGAAATGAAACATATTTTTCTCTTTTATACATCTATTCCCTAAGTACCAAAAAGAGAATCTTAAATAAACTTACTTCATTTGTTCTTGTTGTAAAAAAACCTCTTTCATGCTGTTCACCCTCCTTATACACATTTTCTTGCTGATGTTCTCTTTCTGCATTTAATCTTGCATATTTTTGCTTTTCTTCTGAGGCTCCTTTTTCGCCTTCATGTTTGAATCTCATGACATTACCCTCTAAAGTCATTGTTTGTGTAGCTGCATCTTTCAATTCCACTTTCAACAGCTCAATATCCTTATTAATCTGTGGCATTGCATCTGGATAAAGCTTCTCTTTCCCATCAAAAGTTGATTTCAATTCTACTTGCTGCTTTAAGAATTTATTGACCTGCTTGAAATGTTTGAGTTCAGCTCTTAGTTGAATAATCATTTGCCTAAGATCTTTGTCATCCCTTTTCTCTGTATCTTCACTTGAACATTCTTCCTCAGTTGTGTTCAGATGATCTAAGAGTTCATTTACAATTTTCATTTGTTCTTGTCTGCTGTACTCAGGAAAGAGGAAAGAAAAGGCATGAATTTTTATTTTTATTTAAGCAAACAAGAATACCTTCTAAGAAACTCTTCTGCAGTGTCCTGATGTTTAAAATTCCCAGGAGATTCCACTTTCCTCACTAATGAATTACTAATGAACATAATGCTAGAACCCTTCTCACAACATGAGTTATATCAGAAATTATCTCATCGATGCTTTTTCTCCTTTTATTTGCTCCACTGCCACTGTCCCTATTTGTGAACAGATACTAAACTTCTGGTAACCAAATCAATTGCTTATGTAACAGCAACATCAGAAATATAAAGGTTTTTCATAGGAGTTTACTCTGCTTTAACTGCCTTAAAAATAAAATTCTACCAAAACCACAGGAGACTTTAAATGTTGAGGTTTTCTGAAAATCTATCCCTTTGTGTATTTCTAATGTAACAAGGAAGATGGAAACTTGAGAAAACAGCCAAAATCCTGCAAAAACAGCTCATTCCAGATGACCAAACTGCCCCACAGATGACTAGTGGCCCATGAAAGTAGTATTTTGAGAGAAACTGAAGCCAGACAAGAGACATAAGCAAGCCCTCAAAATCTAGAAATGATTTCTTACATTCAACAGAGAGCTGTTTGTGCCACTGAACATAATAAACCAGAATTTAAAACAACTGCAATTGCACAGCCAGCGTTTGAAATGGTAGACACTAACTAGGCTTTTTATGTCTTTCTCTGGCATTTAATGTCATTAGTGAGAATTCAGTTATGCAAAGTACAGGCTAATCACCAGTCAGGCTGGTCATTTATACTTGAACACAGAAAAGATTACACACTAGAGTGGTACAGATGATGGTGCTGGAATCTCTCATTAGCAGACTTTTAAGTAAAGTTAACAAATAAAACAATGTTACCTATTCATCTTCTGAGAGGAATATACCCTCATTTACTACTTACTAGTGCTTTGACAACTAAGATCATTTATGCCTTTGGAGAGTTTTAAATAGTACTGTAAAAACATAGAATTCCTTGAGTAAAGTCAAGTGCAGTGTGTGCTGAACACAGAAAACAGGATTTAATTTAAATATTGCTGAGCACAACATATATGGAAGGTCATTCCCATTACTCTTCAGAAACCACCATGGCTACGAAGGAACAGCACTGGAAAAAGTCATGGTATACTGTACAGAGTCATTAGCATGTGGAGAGAATTAGGAAAGGAAAGGTGGAATCACTTTGGTGATCTCCACCAAAGTTCCAATTCAGTTTTCAACCAGGAGACTAAGTGCTGTAAGCATGAAAATGTGTGAAACAAAGCTAGTCAGGGTGTGATTTTTTTATACACCCTTTTCTTCCTCGGTATTGTCCAGTTCCAATGGAAATCAGCCTTTCAGCTGGGGAGTGATCAAACCATAGAGTAACACATACACAGCAGGGCTCATAGAGATTTAGTTACTTCGCCTGTAAAGTGACCCAAGTACTTAAAACACAGTTCATCCTGGCACAGTCCTGCAAGTTAGACTGGGATAACCAATTAGTCAACTGCAGAGCATGGCCCCAGGCTCCTAAACTGAGGACAGAGAGCAAACCCCTGTCCAAGCAGTTCAGATGGAATGGAAATGCCACAAAGCACACAGTAATGTCCACTCAAAATTAACCCTGTCAAATGGCCACTGTAACAGTCATTGTCACCATTTCTCCATTCCTTACACATCTAATTTTTACAGTGTTGTCCCCTCCCCACACCCCTTTCTCTGGCCTGTGCTTTCAAGCATTTTTATTGTCTTTTAGAAAAAGTACCTATTATCTATCATCTGAGCCCTTTAACACTGCTAGACCCCATCCTGAAAATAATCAGTCCCCATGGTAAAACTCCATGTATCAGTAACTTTGGAGAGGCTTTTTTTTTCTTTGTAATGGGTTTTTCATAAGGATTTCTACTGATACTATGTTTCCTAATTACTTAATTGCATGATAGACTAAAATGGCTCTGAAGGCGCCTTGCCAATCTCTCAGGTAAATTAGACAGTGCCATTATCTAAATTCACTTTAGCAAAATTACTTTATTCTCTTCTCAAATAGAAATACTGTCAAAAGCAGTGCATATCCCTCATACTTACGTAGATTCCAGGACAGATGTTCTATTTTCTTTCAAAAGAGATGTGAGCAAGTTCTCTTCTGTTTCATGTTCACTCATTCCTATTCTGCTGAAGTGTTTGCCAGTTGCCTCACGTTCAGCCTGAGGTTTATTTGGACTCCTGTAATGCCTCTCTTTGCAGAAACTCTCTGAATAACCTGATGGAGTTACCTGTTAAAAAAATTGCAAACATTTTCTTATTACACAGGTAGGTAATGTTCTATTAAACTCAGGGCTGTAATCTTTTTGTAATCGGGTTTTGTAATTCCTGATGTTCTTTATCTACATTAAGAAGCATCCACAGACATTTCATTTCCTAGTTATTAATTGAAAAACTAATTAACATCTATTTCCTATGATTAATTTGTAGTGATCTGTTGTTCAGTAAGTAGTAAGCAGACTTCCCTGAAGGTCTTTTATCTAAGAAGAGTTATGAAAACTCTGGAATGTTGCTTGCAGATTGTAGCTAACTTTTTATTAGCTTGCCTTTGAATCTGTCTTTACAGTACAAATGGTGTCCTGGGATGTCTAGATGCAAGCCCTGATGGCAAGGACAGGATGCAACTTGAAATCCCAACCTCTATGCAACACCATAGATACATCTTAGTAAATTTCTACATGGGGTCTCTCCAGTAATTCAACCCCCACTTATACCAACTCAAACTGTAGCAGTCACATGGGAATTCAGACTGGGCCCATTTGGCTACAATTTCCACCAGTAGACATCAGCAATGAGAGATTAAGATGTGTGAGAGTCCAGAGAACCATTACAACACCTACCTGTTTATCCACTTCACAAGGAAAATCCAAAGATACTTGAAGGCAAACCTAGTAATCAGAGAAACAAAGAGATTACAAGGAACAGAACATCATTATTCTTCAACATTACTAAAAAAAATGCCCCTTTTTGTGTTACATCTTAGCACATTATCATTTTCCCCACCAGAAAGGTTCAAGTGACACTCTGTGATTCCTTGCAACCTGAATTATTTTATGACTGCATTACAATTTATATTACATCACTTGTGAATGCCAGAATACAAGGACAGAAGATTCCTCTGTGTATGAAAATGTAGTCAAGTTACTGAGACATAGGGTATTTCAACCCTGAGGAGCTACAGTGTTTTTTCCTCAAGCATAGCAGCAAGTGAATCCTATCTGATTTGTACCATAGGCCTGACTGACAGAGGCTGGAGGTTTGTGTGTGTGCATGGAAAGAAACACAATACCAAGGGCCTTTCTGTCATCCCCATTAAGGAAGACTAGAAGTACTTGAACAAGAGAAACAAGGACCAAACAAAAGCTTGACTGCAAAACCTCAGCAGCAGAAAAATATAGGAAAAAGCTTTCAGAAGCTTTTTAAGATAGCAATTAGTTGAAAGCAAAATCAGATACCAAGAGAGGCATGCTTTGTTTGCAAAAGACTCTGTGTTCTAGGAAAATAAGAAGTTGAAGGCATTCAGAGAAGAGCACTGTGACATAATGTACCCAGAGCAGAGTCCTACCTGACTGACCCTCTCAGGAAACTGGCTGTTCTGCATCTTCCTGTCATTGTCACCATCTTCAGTCTGCATCACAGGCTCCTCTGCTATTTCAAGACACTACACAAAGGTATGGAATGAAGTGAAAATGTAGCACCAAAAAAAATACTGTGATATGAAACATGCATAAATAAGTCAGTGACATGTCTTAAAAGAAAAATAAAAAAGGCCTGTAATACAAAGTGACAAACACTGAATTAGATTTCTCCAGCATGATCAAAGAAAATTAATATAAAATCCTGGAATGACTCAAATAATGTGAAACTTTATCTTATACATTCCTTATTTTTATTTAACCCTTTCCCCTATAATTGACAAAAAAAATAGAAATCACTTAGCCTCTCCTGGCAAAGGCCCTCTCTATGTTCAGTCATGTTCACATTGTTCCTATTTTCCAATTTCCAGAATTCATGTTAATTTGCTCCACAATTGAGGCTCTTCACCAGCAATAGATGCTGTACACTAAAAAGATTCACTCAACACTGGAGGTGACAATCTGCTGGGTCTTGCCTAAACTTGCCAGTTTGTAGAGAATGGGGCCAAACCATCTGTCTCTGTATTTTCCACAGAACTCAATCCATCACTAATATTTCCTGAGCTAAAAGGAGGAGGAAAACAAGTTTTTGTAGTAGCAGAACCCAAGTTCCTGACACCAGCATTATGGAGAGTGAGACCAGAATCCCTTTGGCTGCAGGAAGGGATGAGATGCAGATGCTGCTCCACAGCAGCCAAGACCACAACTGCACGAGCTTCACCTTACACAAGCTCCCAACTCAAGCTTACAGCTCATCACCTCCTTTACTCAGTGTGCTCTGCTGGTGAGGACAGAAATTAGCCTTGCCTGTGTCCACTTAATACTGCTCCTAAGAGAATGCCTGCTTTACAAAGAATCCCTGTATTCAGGAGCCACGTGCTGGCACAGTCTGTCACACAACAACAAGGACAGTTGCTCATCCCACTTTGGGATCCACCACGAGGCACCTGCAGTTACCATGTTCCACCACTCCCTTGTGATAAGACCTGATGGGACATCTATATAATCATGTTTTATAGCAACATTTCCCAGTCTAATAGAGAGAGTTATTTAAGGTGTTGGTTGATAAAATCTAGGTAATTAGTAGGAACATGCAAAAGCAATGGTAACTATCAACATTGCCCAAACCTACACCTTGGGCAGGATACAGCACTGACAGTCAGTCTTCATTTGGATAAAAACCCTGCTACCAAAACACTTCTGGCAGTAATCACAGAATGGTTTGGGTTGGAGGGGATCTCAAGGACCTCCTAGTTCCAACATCCCTGTCATAGGCAGGGATATCTTCAACTAGAACAGGCTGCTCACAGCCCCATCCAGCCTGGCCTTGAACACTTCCAGGAATGGAGCATCCACAGCTTCCCTGGGCAGCCTGTGCCAGTGTCTCACCAACTTCACAGTGAAGAACTTCTGCCTTAGATCTAGTTTAAATCTCCCCTCCTTCAGTCTGAAGCCATTATTTAATAGCCATTCTATTGCTACAAGCACTTCCAAAAAGTCCCTCCCCAGCTTTCCTGTAGCCCCTTTCAGACACTGATGGCCACAAGCAGCTCTCCCTGGGATCTTCTCCAGGCTGAGAAGCTCTCAGGCTGTCTACAGCACTGCTGACTCTTACAGTCAGAATTTAGTGTGACTTAGAGATAAAAGAATTACTTTAAGACAAGAAAAGCAGAATTTTAAGCATCATTAAAGAAAACTGAGATCATAAGTACAGAGACTCAGATGATGGCCTGGAAGGAAAGAAACTGGTATCTAGGGGTTGTGGATTGGTATTTACAGCTTTGATGGATATACTGAGCAGTGCTGAAACTTATGGCATGAAAAGAGAAATCTGCTTCCCCAGTATCACATGCTGGAAAGTCTTGGCTCACAGAGTCAAGCCAACTGCAGACAAGCAGGATTCTGCAAGGAATGTTATTTTTGCTGCCTTCAAACACTGGGAATCAAATGCACGTGTGGGGTTTGAATTTTTAATTGACTATGCATAGAATGAATGCATATATATATATATATATATAAAATAAATGAGAAAATTCTTTTTAAACATCTTTTTACTTTCCAATCCCTAGCAACTCTAATGGTTTCAAGTATGAATTTTAAGAGCCAGAAACCAGATGGTGCAGCATATTCATGTATTTGCCTTTTACTATTAGAAATCTGTATGGAAAACAAACTTCCAAGTCATGTTTGAATTCTTTCAGTGTTTTCACTCAGACTTGGTTTTCTAGGACAACACAAAGTAGAGACAATCTGAAAACTGGAGGAAGACACAGGTGTGATTGTGGCATAGAGCAAGGGTGTGTATTATAAAAAGATATTTTTGTTGTAACCATGGGAAGCCAAAAGTCCAATAATGTTAGCTGTTGATAAAAAACCTGTTAGGTTTTCATCTTCCATGTGTAGTCTCAGGCCAAACCCTGCATTTGTGTATTAAAAATACACTTCTTTGCACATCTAAGTCATTCACCTAATGCAACTACCTTTTATGACTCAACATTTTTAGTATATGATGTTCCCAGGCCAGGATTTAGTTGAATAAGTGATGATTCTTAGAATGAAACTAAAGAAGACACCAGGTTATAGCACAACTGCTACAACACCTGACTGCAGCCTGAGCCTGGTCCTGCATCTGAGAGGCTGTAAAGAAACTTTCTGTGCTCCAAGGAATATAATCTAATGTTCAACAAAAGATTAAAAGGAAATAAGTGTCTTAAGGCCAGGAAAAAAAAAAAAAGTCTACCAAGAATAAGCTGCCTGGTTAAAGTATTTCCTTGGAGACTGAAAACCTTGAGAATGTTTTTCCTAAATGAACCACTGCTATGCTTGGTTTGCAAACATCCCTGGAGCCCTGAAGGCTGAAATCACTGAGGCTGCTTCTCTCAAAGAAAGCAGATGTTCAGAGGACAGTACAAAAACAACCTTTTTTTCTCCTCCTTCTCCCTCCCTTCCCATCATGAAGCAAAGCAATAGAGTACTCAGGGCTGTCAGAGCTTCAGGAGGTGCCCTGCTGAGGCACCAACGTGTAGACTCATCTGAGCTGTGCTCTGGCTTTGTGAAGAAGGATGGGTTCATTTTGAGAAGCTGCAAAGGATTCATCTTCCTGTGTCTGTTCAAGCTCCCCTTCCAGCACAGATGTCTGTGTCACCTCAGCACTACCTGCCAACAAATTCTAGCCCAAAATACACACAAGAAATAGAACTTGAGAGTTTTTTTGACTGTAGATATTAATATGCAAAACACACTGTTGTCACAATCCATAACCCCAAAACCAGGCTGCTATTTATTGTCAAGACTGATCAAATGGTACCTTTTACACTAAAGCATTTTAATTACAAAACCTTTCACTTTTGAGCCCCACAGTATTCTCATCATCCTAGCACAGGTTAAAATACTGAATTGTAATTTCCTATTTCCTTTACCAGAATGGTAAAGTTTATTTCGATTTTACAAGCTTCACTCTTTGTCACTCTACATTTCATTTCATGTGCACAGCTTCTTAAATAAGTAACTCTAGATGTACTTTTTGTGGTGAGACAAAAGCGGGAGCAAAGAGCCTCTTATCACCATCACCTTAAAGCAGGACACAAATTCCTTTGGCATCAGTGGGGGGGCAGCACCCTCTGCAGGATAACGAGGCAAACTGCTAAAAATATTAATTAAGGAAAGTGCATGCACTCTGAAAGAGATTGCCCACAAGCTTTTCATGCAGACCTATTAGAGCAACATGTAAATTCATTATTTTAATAAAAGCCACGGCACCCCTGAAGGTCGATCTATAATTTAAAACATATTTCAATTAAGGGTTGCATAAGTATGCATTAAAACTGAAAAAGCAGGGATATTTTTTGACTTTTGGGGATTGCTCCCTATGCATTTGCAGCACATACTGTAAGAGACATGACCCTTATTCCACAGTCCTGCAGACAAACCATCAATACCACAGACCCAGGTCTTGTATTAGGCAAACTCTACACAACTGATTTAAATTAATCCTAATTTTCTGTTCTTTGGACTTTAACTCAGAAATTCAAGATACAAAATACCAGCACCAGCATTATTGTTTTTCTATTTTTTCCTTCCTATTCAGTATTGTGTCTACAACAACAGTGTAATTAAAAGAAAAATATAGAAAACAGAATATAAAGAGAATTGCTGCCAGCCACATTTCAAGTGACAAGCCAGAAGGTTCACCAGAATCTACCTGAGTCTCCTGAACATCATCAGCCATACACAGTAAGACACATGGGGAGCCCCCAGCACCCAAAAATCTTCTCAGTGCAAGTATTTTGCTAAAATATCTTCCCCACAGCTAAAAATACTCTGGTTAACCCTGATTGTTTTGTAGTGGCAGAGGAAATGGGAACTAAACTCTGACAGAATTAGACATAGTGTAAGAATGACTCTTGACCAGCAGACAAGCAAACTTTCACTAATAACTGTTCTACATGATACTGCTTTCTTTGTAAAACTATTTCCTCCCCTTTCAATTGACAAAGCAAATAGATCACAGGCCCAATTAATATTATAATGTGTATGCTGCTTCTTTAAAATCAACTTGACACATCCCTGAATACTTGCATTGAGCTGATGCTCTGTTGTGCTAACATCTTAAAGTTGTTTACATCATTAATTTTAAAAGTTATTATATGAAATTATCAACCTCAGCCCCAAGGGTTTTATTCTCATTCTGCACTGATGTAAATGACTCCACGAGGTATATTAGATGTCAGAGTCAGACTCACTACTGTAACACAGGAAACCTACCTCACTGTGGTTTAATATTTTTAGTGCTTCCTTCCCTTGAGAATCTGTTGTACAAGGTCCAAGGTGTTTTTTCTTAAGTTCTTGATTAATTGACTGCAGATCCTTAACCATCGAGAGAAGGTCAGCAACCTGAAAGGCACAACAAGCAGAATTGGTAACATCTATTTTAGTATGAAAACAACTAATGATGGAGAATATCAACTATGAAATATATATGATACATAACAATCTCAGCTACAGATCACCAGGTAAATCTAAACTGCAAGCTGGAAAGCCTGGGTTTCTGCATCTGCTCCTGAAGCAATCTCCCTGTTCATGAAAACACAATTATCTATTTATTTGTTAGTGTTCAAGAAACCTCATCTTCTAAGACTGTAATTGCCAGCCACGTTATTAAGTTGAGGTACCCAGTTTCACAACCCAGTTGGAAGCAGAAACCCCAGAGCACCTCACACCAACAGGCTGACTGGAAAAGCAACATTTCAGTGGAAGGGAAGCCAGCATTACAGGGAAATGGTAGCATTCAGAAACTATCTGTTCTATCTCAAACACCCTTCATAAGCCACTATCATTCTGAGTAGCTTCACAGATAAAAATCTGAATGGAGAATCATGTTTAAAACTCTTGAACAGACATTACTGTCACAGACTCAAGTAAGCATGTTAAGAAGGCAATGTTTGAGAATAAAGTGAAATCTTTTTATTAGGCTCATCAATATATTTGGAAAAAAACAGATCAGCTTTCAGGTATACAAACCCCTTTCCAAGTAAGAAATGGTTTATAAATGTCTTTTGCTTATGAGTGCCCTTGAATCTACTGAAGGGAGCATGTTCAGAGTTAAAAGTGGTAGAACCCAAATGGGACTGGGGCACAATCTGGGTCTTTTTTTATTGACACCTGTTCAGTGTAAGGTAAACTCCTCTCCAGATTTCCCACCTCCAGGACCTGAACACCTGCCTACAGTTCATCTGGCCATGAGAAACAGAACACTTCACTTGTGTTCACAACCAACTATATTCAGAACTCCTCACCACAACCTGGTGTGTGGTCAGAGGGTACTGCACAGCAGAAGGAGTCAGAACAAGTTTCTAACTCATCTACTGTATGGCAATGGTCTGCACATTTAATATCTGGGAATTTCAGTTCTCCTTATGTAGAATGGAGACAACACCAACTTACCTCAGAGTTATTTTATAACATGCCATATTAACCAAATGATTTGCAAGTCCTGGGATGGAGTGTGCTATGGAGAAGTAGAAATTATAGACACCACCATCATCTTCAGGATTAACAAACTTGCCTGAAATACAAGTCTTGGCATGCTTAAAGACTTTTCTTTGCAGCTGGTACACTTCATGATGACTAAGATATGGTATTGAGACCAACTTCAATCAAGAAGACTATCATGAAACCTTCACAGCAACCCACTTATCTTTCAGCTGACTCTGAAGCTCACACAGTGTGACAAAGTCTAAACAGTTCATAAAAGGGGGACCACAAAGCACAAAGATGAGAACTCAAATCCTTTCAGAACTACCCAACTGTACCTAAATGAACCTTCTTCTGAGAGACACACAAACTATAAACAAAGCAGAATTGAGCCATTAGGAACAGTAAATAATAAAAAAGATCAATACCTTTTTCTTAAGTTCTTCAAGAGACAGATGGTCTAGCTGTAGGTTTAAATGATCTTGCTCTCCTAAACAGATACTCATGTAAGATGTTTGATCTCCACAGAAAGAGAATGTTTCCTCTGTCAAAATAACCAAGGACAGGAATTATTTCAGAAACTATTTGCAGGAGAACGAAGCATAAAATGCAAAGACAGGATTTTTCAAATAAGAACCTACTAGCAAGTCTGTGGGAGACCAGGTAAAATGTTGCATGGCCCAAAATAAGCTTTCTGTTGACTGAACAAATTTTGTCCTCATATTTTTTGTGTTTCTGACACGTAGACACGCTGTATTTTGCATGGTTTATTTTTCTGTTGTTATCAGCATGAATTGTGAATGCAATTCTGAATTATAATTTGCATATTTAGCATCACAATTAGAAATAATTTTCAGGAAGGGTAAGGCTGAATAGTTATTCTAACTATATTTTTATGAACATGAACTTAAGGCCTCAAGGCAAAAAGCCAGGTTAGACAAAGTCATTGAATTTATTTTGCTTTAGGTCAGAAGACTGCATTAATTGAATTGAAAATAGCTACTTATCCATTTCCTTTCTAACTGGAGGAATAATCTGTTATGTTTCAATAAACACCTGTTCATTTACAATATAGCTGACAGTTGATTCTATAAATATATCTCATTAGATAGGAACAATGCACATCTAAACTAGGACAAAGAAGAGAAATGCAAACCCTGCTCCCAGCTCTGACACTGATCCTGGGGCTGCTGCAAGGACACAGAGCTTCACAAATAATCTCCAATTCTCAGCAGCCTCAACCTCAACACAACCACCCTGGTGAGTCTCAAGAGTATCCAGAAGAGCCTTTGGCCTTCTCTGACTGTTCATCAACTCTGTGCTTCTGAGGTTGGAAGCTCTGCAACAGCAGAAGTTTACCTTCTGTCACTTATCAGAGCTGTCAAGGGAGTGATGCTAAAAGTGAAAATCTAAGTGGAAAGGGGTAAGTGAACAGGCTTTATCATTATTTATATTTCCCCTATGGAATAAAACACATACATCTGTACTTATGCAGTAAGCTGTATTTAACAATGTCCACTTGCATTATTATTTCTTGTATCTAAGTATATCATAGAAACACCTTCAAAGAAGTGCAATAAAAAATAACCTAAAGGTAAGTTATATTTAAAAGATCTACTATATCTGAAGCACCAAATAACAAAACCTCTGGGGTTTTTTGTTGGCTTTTTTTTCCCCCCTCTGGAAATACTTCTGATAGGAGGAGCTTAGCCATTTTCTGAGACACATGCTCTTTAACAGATTATTGTGAAATAATTGCATTCCATGGTCAGAAAGAGATACCATGGGCACAGATTTATTCAAAGCCAGGAATCTCTGACCCTTGCAGAAAACAGTAAATTCTATGGGTACAAAATTGTAGGCAGCTTGAAACGATCACTGCAGTGGAATTGCCATAGAATGACTAACATTTACTGCATGGAAAGAGAAAAGCTGTCCCTCTGTAAAGCCCTGATTGCTCAAAGCCATTCTATTACAAATCCCTCCAATCACTTTCAGTAGAGAAAGCTGAAAAGAAGCCTTTGCACACCTTTTTCTACTCTCAAATGTTTCTTCTCCATCACAGCAAACTGACTGTAATAAAACCAGTATTTCTTTTGTGCAAGAAGATCAAGAGGAGGAATGGGCTGCCCAGGAATACAGACCTTTCCTGCTTTTCATGGCCTTAATCTGATCTTCCAGGACCTTCTGCAGATTCCGATTTGCTAAAACATCCTCTTCCAGTTGTTTTCTCAAGAGGAAAATGTTGTTCAGTTCAGTTTGCAAGCTGTTTATACTAAAGAAAAAAAGAAAGAAAACAAATATATCTTCAAGATTGGATTTGAAACATCTTGTTGCCCATGCATTTGTTGCCCACCTTTTACCCAGCTGAGCCTGCAGAGGAGCCCGTGTCCCATTAGCCATCGCTGGGTCCCATCAGTCACATCATTTGGATGGGTAAGAACAAACAAATCCCTACAGAGGGAGATGAGACTAAACTCTTATATATGCTGCCTTTTCTTGCTGTGTGGAGCTGTGCTGCTTGTAAGTCAGCTTCAACATGACAGATACAGCCCAGCAGCCAACTTCTGTGTAATTCTTTTTAAAGAAAAAAAATCAAAATTACTAACTTCTAGAAAGTATGCCAGAAAAATAGCATTACCACAGAGTAGTGGCTCTGTGGATTCCATTCTGTGGTGACCATGGAAACTTTGTTCCCTTGCTAGAGAACTAGACTATGGAATCTAATGCTCCACTTAAGAAAAAAGAAAAAAAAAAATCATGTTTCATGAAAACACAGCCCAGGCACAACTGGTTTATTTCTCCATTTCTAGGACAGTCTGTTAGAAAGCCATTTTAAGGATTAAATTGTCTCAATTATCTCAATGGGGTGTAAATGCCAAAATTTGCACATGATAATGTGTCAAGGTGAAGTAATTCTTTAAGCAGCTTTCCTCTGAGGTGGCCACTGAAGCTCTTGAGCATCAGTCCCTGCCCCTCAGGCCTCACATGCCCCTTGCTAGATCTTCCCCATTCCCTTCAATAACACTGACAAGGCAGTTCAGAGCAGCCTGTAAAAAGAGTTAAGTACACTAAAAACTGAAATGGTAATAAAATTAAGTAATTTCGATTTGATAACAAAGATTCATTAATAATTAATTTTATTTCCCTCCATTAATTAACATTAATAAGGCATTACTGAGCACATAGTGCTATTTATTTTCACTTTAACTTCTCTCAGAACCTCAGTGTTGTAAGGAAAATTAAGCTGCTGTGCAATTTCCAAGGCACTGAACTAAATGCCAGCCAATTCAGGGATCTTTAAAACAAAATCTCCCTCCACCATAGAGGAGATTAAGCAGCAACACACTGCACATCATACTTGCAAGAGAATAACAGCATATTGGAGAAACACAATAATTAAAAGGCAGCATGGAGGAAAAGACTCTCAGCATGCTGCTGTCAGTGTTTCCTGCACAAGCAACTACTGCTTTCACCAGTTCTGCCTCCTGCATGAGTATCTCCGAAGAGAAAGCTCTCTAAAAAGCTCAGCAAAAAATTAAGAAGAAAAACAAACCAGCACATTACTAGAAGCTAAGTAAGCATATTTTCTCCTTTTCATGAGTTAAAGTTTTGATACCAAAAAACATTGATTCCCTGCTTGGAGAGACAAGAAATGTCTCAGTCCTGACATTCAGTAGCTTATTTTGAAAAATAACCATCCATGTTACTTAAAATAAATAATGCCTAAAAAAAGATACGTCAGCAAGAAAACAGATTTTGCCTAAAATCCCTGTCACTGCTGATGGCAATTACGCAAATGAGGAGGCTGAATTTATCTGCATGGCTTGGTTAGCAGCTCCCCAGAACTTTGGGGGGTTCAAGTCTTCCTCGGTGAGATTTACAGCTCACAAAACTCCAGGGAGAAAAAGAGCTGTTTGCAGCTTCCAGCCCTAGTGCTGCAGCACTGGGCATCCTCTGCAGAGCAGAGACACCTGCTGCTCTCTGCAGCCTGGAACTCCAAGACAAGTGCTAAGGATCCTAATCCTCCAGAGTTCCAAATTCCTATTACCCTAATGATCAACTATAGTTATCTTCCTCATCTGGAAGATATTCTAAGGAAAGTGAGGGCCAGAGCTGTGTCTCCCTGTTGTTATTACTGTACAGAGTAATACAATCACCCACAGAACATGTTCCAAGGTCAGGGCACAGCCTCCTTGTGAAATAATAAACTAAACTGTCTTCTTCTTCCTTCATTTGGTGACTGCTCAACAGAGATGTCACAGAAATAAGTGCTCTTTTCCCAGAGATAAGAAATAATCTCCATAGTCTGAATTCTGACACAATTTCTGATGAGAAAAATTCCTGTGTCTAAAGCAGCTTCTGAGCTGTGGCCAAGCCCAAGCTGACATTGCTATTAATGTGCTTAATTCAAATGCCAGATCTCATCTACTCTAGTGCTATTCACTTGATGGTTTCCAAACTATAGTGGTCTATAAACCAACTGCAAAACACAAACACACATTCCCACTAAATTGGCAGGTATAAGCCCCTGCATTCAGGCAGGAAGAATCAGGAGCCAGCTCTCAAATGCTGTCAATATTCAACTGAAGGATTTGCCATTAGAAGTAATTTTTTCAATAAAACATTTAAATGTATTTTAACTAAAAGGCTAAGAATTTTCTTTTTTTCTTTTTTCTTTTTTTTTTTAATCCTCCTCAACTTTCAAGCAATAACAGGATACAAAAGAGGCCACAGATTGCTTTCTAAAATGTTGTGTTCTTTGATTTTAGAAGATTAAAACCTACTTGCTCCTGCCATACTTCTGAATGCTTTCCACTGAAAGCACACTATGCAAACCTCAATTATTCTGTTTTGTTTAACCTTCTCCAGAACCTTACTGGATTATATTCTCATCCAAATCCTGACAGTGTCACTTTAAAAGATAAGCATTATCTGTATTGCAGGACTAAACCACAGTAAATTGTCCAGCACCCAAAAGTTAACTGAGATTTGATTTTTCCCCTGTATTCCAACATAGGATATGTAACTCCTGAAAATCTTGATGCTTATTTTGGTACCTAAATGGAAATGGTACCTAAATTCCTATCCAAGCACAAATATTTTCAGAAACATGTAAGTAATTTAGATAATATAACCTCACTTAGAAAAATATTTCTCTTTTAAGGAAACTACTAGAGCTAGTTTATAGCTTATGAACAATTGGCCAGTACAAAACAATCACCACTCCAGTTAAGCTGCACTTCCCCCATCAACTTCTGACTTTTGCCCTTAGAGTTTAGATCATCCAACCAAACCAGAAAAGGTACTTACCTGTCTGATTCTTTGAAGGTCTTCACTAGTGTAGAATAAATATTTTGTTCTTTTCTTAAAGCAAGGATCAGCTTTTCATATTCAGCTTCTTTATTTTCCTAATTTAAAACAAGAACATACTAAGCTTACAATTAATTTTTAAGCTTGCATGTCTACAGCTCTGTGTCCTAAAGAAAAAGTGAAAGGAGGAGAAATCCAAACATGCTGAACAGGACTGTCCTCCTCCAAAGCCTGAAACTGACACTGGAAACTGTCCATGATACTGAAACCCAGCTCTGATGATAAGGCAAACACTGTTCCACCAGCCATAAGTGAGTCACTTCTCTAAACAGTGGCCCATCATTTTTAGCAGCTTAAAAAGCTTTCCCTCCCAACCCAAGCATCCTCATTTTGAAGGTTTTCAACTCAGCATCCCAGCAACAAATGGAGGGAAGGGAAAGCAGACAAGCCCAAGCTCCAAGCACACACCTTACAGCACTGTCCTAACAGTCCTCTTGCTACAATTGGCTTTCTGGGGTTTCTGCAAATTCTGTTCCATTTCTGAACAAAACCAGACTCTACTGAGTCAACAAATAAAGGATGAACTTGTCAGAGCCAAGCTCCTTGCATCAGCTTTCTGCACGCTCAGCTGGGTCACTACAAACTGCTTCTTTACTTGGGCAAAGAAAATTGTTTACCTGCAGTCTAGCTCACAGAAAGTCTATTATTATTAGAATAAATTCAGACTCTTATGCTACATTCACAGTAAGGATCCACTAATTTCCCAGTACTTTTTTTTCTGTCCCAAACAAGCACACAGTCACTTTTTCCAGCATGAGGCAAAAGATGCAGCTATTCAAAGGAGTATTTGCTTGCACTTATTACATAAAAATATCTAAGATGTCTTAGAAGAGGAAATAACTGGGATATCCATACCAAGTTTAGATGTATTAATGTCAGACACATACATTCTGCCTCTCCTTTGAGAGGAACAGGAGGCCTTGTGTGCTTCTCTCACTTTCCTTTTTCAACTGAAAACTGAAAGGAAGAACCAAAGAAGTGCCACAGCTATGGGGGAATCTCAGCTAAGGGAACTCTCAAGAGATACTGAATCATTAGTGAACAGATCATTAACACAAAAGAAATCTACACCCAGGAGTTTTAAGCAGCTGTTATTACTCCAACTGCAATTCCTAAGGAAGGAATTACAACCAAAATTCAGCTACAGTACAATCTCATTAATTCCCACTAACGATGCAAAGACTCTGTTAATTTGAAAAATTCAGTATTCTGCAAAGTAAACAGTACAAAAGCAAGGACAACTGTTGTTTACTTTTAATTATTTACACTCATACTTCACAGTATGCTAGCAAATATGTTAAATAATGTTTTGCAAGTCTAATCAAGTTGTGATCAAATGACTCCCGTTGAGGTAATCTGCATGGCAGGTCTTGCTGAAGGAGCAGCTTCTGCCACCTAACCCCGGAGTTGAAGTGACCTTGCATGTGCATGTGCATTGTGTTCAGCTACCATCATCCCTGTACCTGGATTCTAACAAATGTTTCCTGGTTCCACTGCAATTTATACATTAAATACCATTCTGCATAAATAGTGCAAAATACTGAGTTTGGTACCAGGTTTATTCTCTAGTGAGCAGAGGAGCAGTGATGGCTCTGCTGATGGAGTGCTGAGAAAGACAAAGGCAAACAGATGGAGGTGGGTGATCCAGAGCCCATTAACAAAAAAATCTCACGTGAAAAAGTACATCTTGCAGCCTGAATTAAGGAGCCTGTGTTGGAATCTCAGCCTTTCAAGAACAGTCACTAAAGAGACGACACAGATTGCAATTTAACTCAGAAAAAGTTTGATCACAATGACTCTGATCAATGACACAGAAAGCATCAGGGAAAAAAATAAATCTTTTGACTTAATTTAGTCAGTTAACAGTCTGTTAAAAGTTCTAGTGAACTCTTCCATATGCCTGATACAAGCCTTGCAATGATTACTGAAGACACTACAGAACTAGATCCTAATTAAAAGCTCTTTCTGAAGCAGAGGCAAAGGAATGTCACTCTGAAGTTTCTGGTACACAGATAACTGCTCACCAATTGCTCAGGGTCTGTGGTTGCTGTATTCACAAAGCAATGCTACACACAGAACCATGCTGCAGATCCCCATGTTCCTTACAAAATTCACATGTTAATTTAATTCTAAATTTGCATCAAAATCTCAGTAAGCTCATGAAATCCACAAAGCAATTTTTTTTTTCCCCTGCATAACAGGAGACATGAACTGTTTCTTTATTCCAAATGTCACGTTAGACACAAACTATTAAATTCTAAATTCAACCAGCTAGGCTCAGGTTAGCAAAATCATGAAGAAGTGTTCCTGATTTTTCAGAATCTTTCCTGAATAATAAGATGAGAAGATACAGCATGAATTTTTTCTCTCTTTTTTTGGTACATTATTACTGTCACTTCTAAATAAAGCGTAGGAGGGAATTATTCCAATCAACTCCCCAACAGTACACAAAACATAAGGCAGCTCTGTAACTTAAATAGACCATAATGCAGTGGGAGTTAATGAAACATTAAACCTCTTGACACATGGTGTGAAGGAAAATGTGTTAGAGGAGATAGCTGCAAGACATCCAGGACCATACTGCACTGAAAGATTTATATTCCCATGAAAGGAGGCAATCTAATACATTAAAGTCTATATTTAAGTCTGAAATACTATTGCTAAGCAGCAGTGGTGGAAAACATAACTTATTTTCATTAAAGGTTTCTCATATTGAAAGCAATGAAAGTAAAAGGTTTATACCTCCACAATAAATAACTTATTGGCAAAGCCACAAGAGTATCTGGTTGTCTCACTGAACACCCTTACAGAAAATGTCAGGATCATTTCAAAATCTCTTTAGGTTGGAGGATGGATGATTGAGAAAACACCATAACCTGCACCTCATCATCCATCCATCCATCCATCCATCCATCCATCCATCCATCCATCCATCCATCCATCCCAGAGTTGGTAATTTCCTCTAACACTGCAGTAAGCTTTATGTGTGGTCTGCCATGAATTAAACAGTTGCTAATATGATTAAAATGGTAACAGGCCACTGAGCCATTCACCTCAAGAGTAAAACTACCATAGCAAAAGGCTTTGTTGGTACCTTCTAGAACACAGAATGATAGACTGGGTTGGAAAGGATCATAAAGATCATCCAATTCCAATGCCCCTGGCATGGGCAGGGACACCTTCCTAAAGACCAGGCTGTGCAAGGTCCCATCTCATCTCAAGCAAAGCTGTAACAAAGCAACTGCCTCAGAAACTTCCTGGGGATATGTGAGGCAAGACTAGTGGACTATATACAGACCTCCAAGTATCTCTTCATCAGGGTAACTCCTGTAAGATGCAATGTCTGCTACTACAGAAATGGTGACACACCAAGCACATCCACTCCTGTCAGCAGGCCGTGCTCACTATCACAGGTAAAGAGCATCACGTTTAAAGTGGGTGAAGATATGGATACTGACAAAAAACCAACAGGAGACTGCTTCCAGCTATAAACTACTCTCATCAAATCAGAACTTGAACTATGGCCCTGCTTTGTCCACAACATCAATTTCAAGAGGCTGCAAGATCTACAACACACTGATCACTGTGTAATAGATGGGACACCTGTAGGAAGAAAAGAAAGTCAATTACATCACTTTCCTTAATCACAACAGCTCAGCAACCATGTGCACCCTGCATCCATTTCAGCAGCTAAGACACATCTGCAGCACTGCAACAACTGCACCAAGTCCAACCCTCCCAACACCAGCAACTGCATCTCCCTACTCCACTGGGACCTTCTGTACATCAATGGTCATTACTCCAGCTACAGCAATTTCCACCACAACTCTGCACACACTTTACTCTTTAGGTCCCTAGTTGCACACTCCCAACTCCCTAAATACAGGAGTAATTATAAGCCAAGTCAAAAAAAGTGCTGATCATACAGGAATTAGTGACTTGGCTCTGCAGAAACATTCTATTTGCCTTGCAGTGTGTCAGCCAACTCCATTTCCTACTCTGCTCTCAAGTGGGATATAAGCTCCCTCTCCCAAAACAAGACATCACAGAGGATACAGCAACAGCAAATCCAACATTTTTTTTTCCACACACTTAGAAAAATCAATTTAGAATTAAAACTCCTATCACTCCTACACTGCAGTATACACTGTGTGCAAAATAACACGTGCTACACCACACTTTTTCCTCAATGTTGCTGCTTTTCTCAGTAATAAAATGAACCACAAAAGTCTAACAAATCTGTGTTAGAAATATATTTACCTAACAAATACTCCAACAAAAGAGATTTACTAAGTAGAAAATTATGGATTGTGAAAGAAGAGCTTTAAGCACAAAACCAACTACAGTTTCCAAAATTATGTGGAGTCCACTGCACTTCTGAATTCCTTGGCTGTAAAATATATTTCATTCTGAGACCTCACAGATACCAGAGTCAGCAGTTGCATGACTAACCTAATTATCAGTGCCCTCACACACTCTCTCTCTAGCCCATGACAGTGGCTCAAGAATCCAAACTCTAATTAGAAACTGTCATTTATCTTCCCTGGCCTGGCCAAGGCATCCAGCAGAGCTTTGGATGTTGGTTGCTTTAAAATTTATCATTACATTAAAACAAACTAAAAAGCTGTGATGAAAGAGACAAAGTTCTGCATCTCTCAATTCAGCTCCTTCAACTGTAGAGATCAGTGAGGCCAGAAGAGCCTGGTTTGTTCTCCCTGGTGGGGAGGATCCAGCTGTGCCTTGGTGCAGCACTGTAAAGTCATCAAAGAGCACAAGGCAGGCAGGGAGAGCAGAGCTCTGGCTAATCTGCCTCCAAAAACTTCTGATTAATATGCCAGAGCAGGCTGTTGCAGGAGACATCTTACACACAGGTTGAGCTGAGAGGACAATGGGTTGTGATTAGGATTTGTTCACAGTCACAAAGTGCCCCAGCACCAGACAATAGGTTGTGATTAGGTGGTGGGTACTGGGTCATTACCATGCATGGCTTCACTTGCCACTCTTCTCTCTCCTGGTTACACACCTGTATTGGAAGTGGGGTGTACAGAGGAAATCTACTGTTTGATTTTCATTAATTCTCTATGATTTGCCATCACTCTGAGGTCCCTTTGTGACAGAAGCTATGTGCACACTCTGCAGTTTGTTTTACAAAGGCACCATTTCTACCAGAGCTTTCACAGGCTTTATTTTCTCTGCATGTATATTCATATACAAGGTGATCAACTCTCCACTGGTTCCTTGGCAAACGGTGATGCAGCTCCTTCACTCTGAGTGCCAGATAACCCATGACTCAACATGTGCTTGCACCCACCTTGTTTAATAATAGTGCCCACAAGAAGTTAAGCAGCTCATCATGAGTGTGTTCAGAATGTGACAGACACAGCACTCGTGTTTCCTGAGCCATTAGCTCACTCCATAATAAACTTCCTTCAGAAAATCTCATTAATGACTGATACAGTGTCAAACAAATTAAATGCTATGTACTAATCTCATTCTTTTTGCTCTGCCTGATGCTTTTGGAGACCCTAAAATACCAGGCTGCAAACAACACCAAAAAAAAGAAGACTAGATATGTACCTTGCAAAGCAACTCAATTATTCAATACTCTGTACACAATAACCAAAAATGCACTGATGGAGTCAGCAAGTGATTCAAACACTTCACAGTACCTGACATCTGATTTGCTAGTACAGAAGTGGGGGATGAAGGGGGAAGGAACTAGCAATGCATTTTAAGACTATTTTGACCTCTGATTACAGATACTAACAGGTCTTTTCAGTTTATGGCATCAAATAAAAGAATGGGCATATACTGTCCACCTTTTCTAACATATATATATTGCTATACTATTTCCTTTCTTATTTGCTTTAAAGTAGCTTCCTTCTTGCCCCAGACTTATCTACACTCCTACCTACATTCTTCATCCTCACACTCCATTTCTCTCCCGTGGTGACTGGCTCTGTGCAATCTTTCCCCTTAGCTATCAGAAGTACACAAACTCTCCTCTGCACCTTTCCTCAGCAACACAGATAGCCTCCCACTCAGGGAAATATATCTGTCCTAATGACCACAAAACACTCCCCCTTGATGGCAGGCAAAACATTTTACAGCTTCCTGAGGGTAAAGAGGTTAGTAATGCCATATAAACTCATCAGGGTACAAGACTGGGTTCTCTTATGAGGCCAGATCAGTATCATCACCACAATCACTCAACACAACTATTAATAAAGCCATTGTCATCTTTTTAATAATACAGACCATTTTGATATGCTACTGATATGAAGGAAAACCAGCCCCTTGCTACTTGGGTGAAGTATAACATAATAAACTCAAAATTCTCTTCAATTTCAAGTCAGGTATTTATCTATGAATGATCAGTTATGAACAACTCACCTCTAACTCTCTGACTATTCTGATGATTGACTGTTGAGATTGGGCAGCACATTTTTCCTTTACTAAGCCCTCATTTTTCAGTTCAAGTTCTTCATTGGCTCTCAGAAGGTTCTTGTACTTATTCAAGAGCTCCTGCAATTCTGCATCCTTTTCTTTAACTGTTCCATCAAGTTTCTAACAAAAGAAACAGACAGTTTTATAAAATATACTCTATTGTATATTGCAAAGTAGACAAACAAAATTCAGGAGAATATCCAAGGAAATGTGGCACACATTCTTCATGCATTTTTTCCAAAGAACAACTCAATTTCACATAGCAGAAACAAAGAAAAGATTTAACAGAAACTTTCCCTAGCTATCCAAGCTCTTAAGTATTAAAAAACAAGTCAAAGGATGAACCATAGGCTCCAGGTATAGAACACCCTCAAATACTACTCTTTACATTGCTGGGTGAGTATCATCAGTACTTTTCTGGAGGTTATACCTCCAGCTAGAAAGAAAAAAAAAAACAAAACACAAGCAGGGATTCAGTAACATTTAGGCAGCTCCCTTTCACATAATCATTATGAGTGGGCTCCAAAACAATCAAATCTTTCAGTAACTATACCTGTTCTTCAGCTTCTAGTTCCTGCACAATAAACTGAAACTCACAGGCACTTCTGAGCTTTTAAAGAATCTTTCCACAAGAGTGAAAATTCTACATAAGGATTAGCAAAGCTTTCTTCCTCTGTCCATATGCTTCATAAAACCCTAAGAAGAAAGCCTGTGGAACACCACACACTCTATAATTAAATGTCTGTTCTGCAAATACACTAGTATCAAAAGTGAAGGATTCTCATCAAAATCAACAGCAATTCCAAACACAAATGTGCTTTTTGTAATAATTCCTCATCCTAAAAATCAAATTATAACTTTCCATTTTCCATTTCAACTGTAGTCTACTTACCTGGAGCAGTATTTCCTTTTGACTGACATTGTCTGTTAGCTGCCTGATCACTAGTTCTTGGCTCTGCAACTTCTGATTGCTTTCACTCAAAAGAATATTGTAATGATGTTCAACTGCTTTTTCTTTCTCAGTCATTTCACCATGTAATTTCTCTAGTTGATTTCTAAGGTCCTAAAAAAAAAATAAAATAAATGGAACATTTAGCAAATCAACTTCAAAAAACATTGAAGACTGACAACCCACATTACTAGCTTAACTTTCTATTGCTTTAAATTACTCATATCATCAAGTAGTCTGGAGAATGCATTTAAACCAGGATCTTTCTCTTGGCATCAAAGAAAACAATTAAAGAAATCAAACTTTTAGATGAGTGTGTGAGCATTGTCATCTAAAAATCTAGGTTGCTATTGTTGAAATGCTTTTCAAACAGAATAACTGGACTCCAAGGCTGTGGGAAATACTGTGCACGTAGCTATTTTTGCTGTCAGAATGAACACACTTCTGAGTCAATTTACTCCCTTGCTAGAAATAGGAGGAAATTGGTCACGGGTGATTCAGTTTGTCATTTGCTCTTTCTTACCACATCAGAGAAATTCTTGCACTAACATTGTATTACCAGTTACTTCTGCATCAAACAAAAGGTCAGCAGTGTTAAAGCATTTTCTTTTGACAAGCACAACTTCAAATGACCAATCAGGCCAGTCTCAGGATTAAAAGTTGTAACCAGAATCTGATCTTGATTCTGACTCTGTTAATGACTTCCTGCAGCTCCAGGATTAATTGCAGCATCACCACATCTTAGCTCCCCACCAGTGAAACATTTACTGCTTGTCCATTTTGCTTTTAAAACACAGAAACACTTTCTTTCAAAAGCCTTATGCAGGAGCAAGTCCCAAGGACTTGGAGATCTGCTGGGATCAACATGGGGTACTGCAATGTAAGAGCACTGACTCCCAGCTGATAGGTCATGCACTTGATGCACAGCACAATTCACAGCATTCTCCTCTGCATTCCTACAGGTCCCGTTCCACTTCACTTGGAAACTCACCATCTGAAAAACATAACTATCTACTCTGGTCATCTAATAAAACCTTGTATGCCAAGCAATAATGTCAAACAATTTCTTTCTATTCCTTAGACTTTGGTATGAACTAAGACAATCACCAAATCGATGGAAATATAGATGAAATGATTAGCATGTAACTAATTGGCAGTCCTCAGAGTGGAAAATATGCAAGAGCACAAAGCAGAAGAAAAATCTATAACTTGTCTTCTCTGCCCTTCCAAGTCAACTCCTGCCACCACCGTTTGTGCCACTTGAAACTCTCAGGCTGATTTGTTGCAAGTTTTAATACTGCCAACTGAAGGAGATAGAATTTCCATCTACACTAGCCTCATTTTATAAACTTTTACACTGAAAGAAGATCAAGAGCTTTTACTGCACAGCCTGTGTGGAAAAAGAGGTGAAAACTTGTAACAAAGCAGCCATTCTCTGAAATTAAACAGCTACGAGTTAGAGAAGACATCATGCTATCAAAACTTCTCTTCAGACTCAGAGCCAGGTAACACAGCCTACATCTTAAAATAAATGTTCTCCATTCATTCCCCAAAAGGGCCCATTTATGAAGTATCATAAGCTCTTCAGATAGTTTGCCCATATGGTAGTCACCTATAAACTTTACATTTACCTCCACTGGGATTTAAAATTCAATAGTTGTTTCTTATTCTAAGCATAAAGAAACAGTATTGGTGACACTTTAATTGCAATCTCTTTACTAACTCTTTTACATCCTTTTCCTGACTTAATTACCTTGCTTCATGCAGGTTCACATCAAATTCTTAACATCACTTTACTACTTCAGTGTTTTACTTCTGTTTATTTTGCATGTTAAATACAACTTGTCATTTACAAGGCCTTTTGGTTTACTCGCTTAATTTTAGCTTCATTACCAGAATTCAGCTAAGAAATCCCTAACAGCTCCTAAAAAAGCCTTCAACTGTTATTCTATTTCAAAGAATGATTAAGCTCAGACTTTCACTTCTGCAAACTAATAAAATTAATTTATTTTTTTTTAGGACCAAAACAGCTACTTGGTTGACTAACAATCCTGAAGAGCTGCAGAAACAGGTCAAGTTTTGTCTATATACAAAACCCTCAAAGATGTTTCTATTTCTAACTAAGTACAAATATAAACAGCAGCACAGAGCAGCTCTTTTGGAAAGTAGTGGAAGGTCTGATAACCCCAAAGTCTTTTAGCTTCCAGTTACAAGGCTCTTCAAGTGGGTCACATTAGGCATATCCCACAGATGAATTGGAAGCAAAGGATCCACAACAGTGCAAGTTCACTCCTTGGCTTGCTAGTTTTACATGGGTTTTATACCATTATATCACTGAGAGGCTTTAAGCAATTACATGATCCATTAGGGAACTAAACATCAAAGGGACACTTCTGACCTGCCCTCTAATTTTAAGTGACCAATACTCTGGGACTTCTCTTCATGAAAACCATCAAGAGCTTTAAGAAGATGATAAGACAGCCAGAAAAGATGCTGCTGCAGTGACAGTTCTACATCCCTGTTCTCTCATCCCAGTTCTGGTGCACAGCCCTCATCAGGTACAGAAGCTCTGCCTTTCAAGCAGCACTAGTATTGTGGCTGTGGTTTAGAGAGGGGACTGACAAGGCAGGTAATTATGGAAAAGTTAAAAAAACCCTGCAGGAGTTTTGCAATTTGCAGATATTTTGCCTCTCCTGTTTCTGCCCCCAGAGTTCCCTAAACAAGGCAGAGTTGAGACTGACAGTTATCTTCACACAAGCCAGGATTCTGTGACACAAAGCCCTCATCACTAGAGCAAGCTGCTTAAACTCCTTGACCATACAAATTGTCTGGGAGAAGAATCTGTGGGTTTCTATACATCTGAGGTGCAAGGATAATGTAGCACCTACAGTTCTCAGAGCATAAACTGCAATTCCCTCCACCAACCTCTTTCCCCAAGACACTTCCCTATGATTAATGATAGCTGAACTACAAAAAATAAATGTGAAACACTCTAATGTGTAAGACTGGAGCAGATGCCTCCCCTCCCTGTCAGATGGAAAACTGGTTGGTGAATAATTAAGTTGTGAAGCTCCAAAACCTCCCCCTCAGGCTAAACTACAGGTAGGAAGACTAAATAATAAATTCTGCCTAATGAGTTATTCTGCATTTCCCCAACCAACTGATCAAATATGAATACCTAGTAAACATACTCTAATTGACTGCATTTAGGCCTGGAGAGAGAACAGATATGGAAAGTGTTTAATCATGTAAATTTGAACAAACTCTTCGACCAAGAAGCACTGAATGTGTTACAGACAAAGTAACATGGTGGTCACAACCAAGATTAAGGATGAGTTGAGGTTTTGTATTTATTTTATGTACAAATAGTAAGTTTCTCCTTTCCAAGAGTTTAAAGTGATGCTGAGCTACTGCTCAACAGCTGCTCTGGAAAGTCCAGAGGTTTTACTTTTGAAGCTGATATAGTAAAAGCCAGGACACCCACCCCCCCTGAGGCAGGGACACTCCTCACTAACACCTACCCCCACTGCTCCAGAAGACTCCTCATACTGGGCACACTGTGATTTAGATCATCAGCTCCTTAATTAATGATGATCAACTTATTAACTTAGTTTACCCTTCTCCAATTCCAAATCATCTCCAGAGGAACCAAGTTCACAACATAGCAGAGGTACTTTTCTCTGGCTCTCTAAGGTGTGGGGTTTAGTTTGTTTGTTTTTTAAACTATATGTATGCAAAAATTTGGATTACCCTAATTACAGTATATGAAAAATCATTGAAAATTTCCCTGAGAGTGAAGAATTAGAACAGCAGGTTCATTACAGATGTTGAGAGCATTTTCTACAGCTTATGCCCCTTCTTTCTAGTTTTTTTTCTAGCAGTATAGAACCACTGACAAATAGGTATCTTGAAGTATAAATAGAATTTTTAAGGCTTCCTCCTAAAAAGTTCACAGCAGATCATTTAAGTGGTTTTCTACTTGTCAAAGAGCAAACCATCACAGCATATTTTTTTACTCCCACGTCTCTACTACTTAATGGGCAACATTTCACAGGCAATGTGGCTGTATCCAAGTGTACTCTGAGACAACTCTGAAATTGAAGCAGCTGTTCTGCAAGGAGTAGGAAATAGGTTAGGGATATAATTTTTATAAGACTGCTCATCTTTTGGCAGGAATGCTTTTCCCCAAGGAGCTCATCATTTACATGAAAAACTTGGACATAATGGAGTCAAACAGGCTTCTGTAGTACAAGTAACTTTGAATCCCCTGGCAACTCCCTACTCAGTCCTATTTTTCCTGCCTTTTCTATAGTGTTATATTCTAGCTCCCCTGAAAGATGAAAAAAAAAGTTCTGAATAGAGAAGGCAGTTAAATATAAAATATTAAATCAATAAAATATGTTCTTTGTGGCTGTTTTACTGACAGGAGTGATCTGTTCCTTCTCTCCTTAACCTCAACACCCTGAAGACGTTTCAAAGCACACCAAAGATAGAGACTTTGTGACGACAGCTCAACCACAGTTGACAATCAACCAAAAAATGCAAGTTAAATTGGGGGCAGGAGAGGGGGAAAGAACTTGTTTGTAGGTAAAGAGATCCCTCTACTGGTTTTAAGTGATTATTGCACAGCAGCAATTTCCACATACACCTGCTCCATCAAGGTCTTTAAGTTAATAATTGAACCAAAACATCGACTGAATAAAGACAAGCTCATTTAATCTTTTATGTAATTTAATATTGCAGGATACTAATCCCTAACTGAAGAGGAGCAGGCTCTGCAGGCAGGAAGGACTCTACTTGTTATGCAAATGCTGCCCTGATGGAAATGATGGTGAGCAGACCTGAGAAAAATCCACATGACAAGACATGCAGGTGACAAGGGTGGTTTGTGTCAAACACGGAGCAGTAGGTGCATTTCTTTTTTTCAGAGGAATAGAAAAAGAAACCTGACCACTCTGCTGCATGAGCTGTGTATGCTGGAAGCAGAAGTGCTTTATCTGAATGCCCACAGCAAGATAAAAAGACCTGAACAGAGCACGAGGCAGCAAATTAATGAGCAGATACAGCACATCATTTTTAGGTTAAATTGTGATCAACTAAGACTGCACTGTGGGAATTTTACATGCAGAAATTATTAAATACACAGCTTTTACAGTGGCCCTGCTAAGATAGCATAAAAAAGCAAGCTGAAATTTGGCTTAAAGGTGAGCAACTGGATACTTAACTCCTGTTCTGCATTAGAACTTGAAAGGAAGTTTCATTTAAGGAGTGTCATTTAAGATAATGTATAGCCATGTAAAAAGAGAACAGAGCAGAAATATAAAATGTACATTGTTGTGCATCAGATTGTCCCATCAGAGAAACTGAAACCAATAGTAACTATTTAAAACTTAGAAGGCTAATGATTAAATTTTTCTAGGACCTTAGGCTATCAAAATGATATTCATTTATATGGGTTTTTTTGTGTAGACTGTGTGCCAGAATTTTCCTCAATCTTCCTGGCCACATTCTTTTGAACACTGGCTTTAGGAAAATGCATTAATTCAAAAATTATTCAAATTCAACACCCTACATTTGTTAGCAAAGGCCAGGCTAGAAGTGCTAAATTATTTCTAAACTTTATGAAATAAAGGGAAAAAAAAAAAAAAAGTGATAATAACATTAATGGTTTTGTCACTTCTGCTTTTCTGTAGTTGTGCTTCATCCAGCTCCTTCTCCATTTTCTCTCTTTCTAAATTCAAATCATTCAGCTCTTGATCAGTCCTTTTAATCCTCCTTTGTAGTTTTCGATTCTCTGCATCCTTTGTGAGGTTTTCTGAACGCAGCTCTGCCAAGAGGGTCTCCTTCTCCATCAAGAGAGCTTGATAATCCTCAGCACCCTGAAACATAAAGCAGCACTCAAGTTCTAGCAGGATATTTTGTAGAGACTGGAAGACTTCACTCCTGTTGCATCCAAACCCACTCCCCCACACCTCTTTCTTTCCAGTACTTCAAACCATGGTGCAAAAACACAGGGAAATGCCAGTTACACAAGAGGGAAAATGTTACACTGAGCATTTCTCAGCTGCTGTAATGCAGCTTTCAGCAACATCCAGCTCAGGATAATTATCAATTAGGTTGACCTGCAAAGAAGTCCATAGTGTAAATAATAATAATAATAATTATTATTATTACTGGTTCCCAAAGCTCTTATTCCATACAGCTGCCTACTTTCAGGTCAGTTTGAATCCAGACTAGGTCAAGTAGTTACCAAGTCAGAAGCGTATTTCTGATATAAAATAGAAATCTGATTGGGTGCTTTCCCATCACATACTGGTACAATTGGCCTCGAAGTTGACAACACAGTGGAGGGGGGTGGCAGCAGTGGAGGGGGGTGGCAGCAGTGCGGGGTGGTGGCAGCAGTGCAGGGTGGCG
>JAOEGS010018236.1:58246-72914 GCA_025447755.1 Corythornis vintsioides | reverse complement strand
CTCAGGCTGCTCTGCTCCAGACTAAAGAGCCCCAGGGCTCTCAGCCTTTCCTCAGCAGACCCGTGTTCCAGCCCCTTTAGCATCCCTGGAGCCTCCACTGAACTCTCTCCAGCAGATCCTTGTCCCTCTGGAGCTGGGGGGCCTAGAGCTGGCTGCAATATTTCAGGGGAGGTCTCAGCAGGGCAGAGGGGGAGCAGAACCTCCCTGGATCTGCTGGACACATGTCCCCTCTTTCATTTCAGTGTGTGAAACACTCAGGCTCCTGTCAGAGGTGACAGGCTCAAGCTTTTCTCCCATTTATGAATGAGACATGAGAGAAGAGTGGTGGTGGTGGTGGAAGAAGGACCAAGTCCCAGTGGAAGTCCAAAACTAGCTACCATGGGAGTTAAGGACTCTCCCCATTCTTCCCTCTGACCTGCTGCACCTCTCCTGTGGCTGTTCTTCCAGTGGAAACATAAAGAATTTCTTTGGTTGCCTCTGATTTCTGGTTCAGACTTGGGCAGCAGCTGGAAGAAGGATGCAGCATGTCCTGTGTGAAGGAAGGAGCCAACAGAGGAATTCTGAAGAGGAGTTGTGGTGAAGAGCAGGAACATGGGTGTTTTATGTGCTTTTTTTCAGCAGCTAAGATTTGGTTCTGGTTGTAGTGGGGTTTTAAAAAGGCAGCTTTTACTGAAATGCAAATAAGACATCAGGAGAGGTGCTGAGAGCTAACCCGAGAAATCCACTCCATAATGAGGACTCAGCTGCAGAATCCTGAGCCCTGTGGCTGTGATCCAGCAGAGTGCTGACAGCACTGGCAGTGCCCAAGTTAAGCATTTTCCCAAAGCCCTTGGATGGATCAGAGTCCTTATCACCTTGCTAGGAGTGAATTTCTAATAAGAGCCTCGTGAGTCAATAGTATTTATTCTTGGGCTTCACAACAAAACCACTAATGGAAGAGAGGAAATTACAGCTCTTCTGTGGCATGAAGGAATCTGGCTCTGGTCTTAACCACAAACTGCTCCTGTGCTTTGGGAAAAACTTAATATCTTGTGTTCCAGAGGTCCTAGAGAGAGAGAAAAAAAATAACAAACCAGGAAGAAAAACAAAACAAAATAACACACCAATATTGCAATTCCCTGTGGATCTGCACCCTGCAGGGAGCTGTTCCTTCACACCACCCTTTCCTGCTGGAGTAACCCTTCATCTCAAGTGTGACTAGACCTTGGGTGCAAGCAGCTGCTAGGGACAGCACAGAGCCTTTCTCCATCAGCCCAGGAAAAGCTTGAAACCCTGGGATCTCCCTCCTTTTGGGATGTGGATGAATTACAGCCCAGCAGGAGTCAGGCTGCTGTAAGTACAGAAGATTATGTGCTAGGCCTGGCAATTAGACAGAAGTTTCCTGAACAGTGAGTTATGGCCATGGCCAGCCTCGTGGGGGTATTTATTTGTTTGTTTATTTATTTCCACTGCCTGTAGCTTTATGAAAGGGATTTTCCACCACAATGTCCGTGACTCTGGCTCTGGAGTCCCTACAAAATACAGGTGAGAGTTTGCAAGTGTGATAGTTTTGAGGGCCAAAAATCACCTCATTTGTTGTAACAGGTCATTGGTGCCCTCTGTAGCCTTTATTAGATAGGCAGTCTTCAAAATTCTCCTGCACCAGTATTCCTGGTAAGGTGCTGAATGTGTTTGCTGTGTGAACAAAGTGGAGATAGCACATCCCATCCCTCAGGGTGAGGGTGCTCAGCATGTTGTCTGGGAGTAAATTCTGATTAGGCTGCTCAGAAATCATAGCAGACATGGAAATAGCAGAGTACAGAGGGTTTTTCAACAGCTGCAGCACTGGGACCTGTCTCCACATGCCAACCCTGGCTGTTCCCAGCAGTGACTGAGCTAGTTAGCTCCCAGTCTCTGGAGAATAATGCCATTATTCTCATTTACAACTTGTAGAGTTGCTGGGGGTGGGGAGGGGGGTGGATTTTCCTATCCCCTGCAATCTTCTCTTGTGATACCTGGTCATGCTCTCCTAAAGCCCTGTGCCTGCAGGTCCTGTGCAGCTGCAGGGAGCTCCAGTCTGTAAGCAGAGGGTGTGCCTTGCATCCCTGATGGCCAGAAACCAAATGCTTCTGGAGTTGTCTGTGAAACACAGCAAGCAGCCCATTTATGCTTTGGAATCACAGCCTTCTAAGAGTTGTGCCCAAGCCTATGCAGTGTCTGGAGATGACAGTGACATGTGAGACATCCCCTTACATGTCTGGGGTGACACAGGAGCCTTGTCCCAGAAGCTCAGTGCCCAGCTTCTGCCAGGTCTTCAGGCTCTGCTAATAATTCCTTGGCAATACAGTGGCTGTGTCAAGGTGTGGCTTTGTTGTGCTACATTTGTTAGGAGTTACTTGCTTTTCTTCTGTGGCAAAACCAGTCATTTTTGGAAAGGGTGATGCAGTCAGAGAGTAGAGAAAGGAGGGTGAAATGGTGCTACCCCTGCCTGGGTTGTCTCCACAAAGGCAGGAGCTTCAGTGACACCCAGCAATGTTTTGCTAAGGCAAAGTATTTTGTGCCTGGCAAAGCTGTGTTGGCTGCATCCACTGTCCTTCGAGGAGTGGGGGTTGAGTCTTGCTTCCTTCCAGTTCACACTGGATTAAAAGGCAGCATAGAATCACAGATTGGAAAGGACTTCCAGGATCATCAAGTCCAACCTTCATCTCAACATCTCTCCACCAGCCCACAGCCTCCAGTGCTACATCAACTTGTTTTTCAACCCCTCCAGGGGTGGTGACTCCACCCTCACCACTCTCTCAGGAAATAATTTCTTCCTCATATCCAATCTGAACCTTCCCTGATGCAACTTGAGGCTGTTTCCTTTTGTTCTATCATCAGTAATTTAGGAGAAGACACCAAGACCAGCCTCACTATGACCTCCTGTTAGATAGTTGCAGAGAGCAATGAGGTCTCCTCTCAGCCTCCTCTGCTCCAGCCTAAACAACCCCAGCTCCCTCAGCCTCTCTTCATAAGGCAATTCCACTTCAAAGCATTTCTCTGGTTCCATAATGTACACATCAATAATTAGTAGCCAGTCTTAATCACCAAGTATAATTGCTAGGTACAATTTTAGAACACGAGCTGCTGGAAGGAGGGTTTGAGTGGTCATTCTGTATGCACAGTGATCCCAGTCTCTTGCTAGTTGTTCTTCTAAGGAGCATTTCACAGGAGTAGCCAAACATCCCAGAGTGTTCCTCAAATGATCCAGCATCAAAAATACAGATCCTTAGCAGTTGATGTTGCCTGTGAATCGGAAAACACTTGATTTCCCTTCATTTGCCTCAGTGTCTGTCCTTGCAAGCTCCTCCAGGAGATGCTCACAGGTGGCCTTGGCTGAGTGAATTTGGTGTCCACACCTCACCCTGGGTATGTTAGCATGGTGGAATTATGGCAAGAACAGGGTGCTGGCACAGCAAAGCTTGATGCCTTTGGACCACAGTGGTGCATTGCAGCTCCAGGCTCAACCAGGCAGAGCTCCTGAGATGTTCCACTGATCAGAAGTAAGAGCTTAGCCAGATTCATGCAGATTGCTTCTCTTGCCTCTCTGAGTGTGAACTGAAGGGGGTTTTGTGCTTTGCAGCTCTGTAGTGGGGTTGCTGCTAATTAAAAGCATGGGCTAGTAGAGTCCACAACAGCACAGCATCCATCCTGCTCATGTTGCCTTTAGCAAAGGTACTTTTTTGATGTCTTAATTCCCAGGGTTAGAAGTCCAGAGAGAAATTATCTAAGGAAAGCTTTGTCAAAGAGAGAACAGTCTCTCCAAGAGAATTAGGCAGTAATTTGGGTTTCACCTTGCACAAACCCAACCCCAGGGAGACAGCTATATCTGGGAGCAGCTTGGGCTTCAAGTCTTGTCCTGGTGTCAAGCTCAAGGAGCTGTGTTTAATCTTTTATTGTCTGGGGTGGGAAACCACCTGAAAGATCACCCCTTTTCAGATGAGATAAATCTGGCTGCTTGGGTTAGCCTTGGACTCACGTTACAGAAAATGGGGCCCTGCCTTCTCTTGGGGCCACAGAGTGTTGGAACTGGGTTCCTCTCATGTGTGACCCCTTTCATTCCAGGTAGCTTAGGTTTCAGAGGCATTCAGAGTGGGAACAGAGACTGTAAATCTCTCTCAGACCTGCCATTTACCTCAGGTGTTCATCCGGGGAGGCAGAAGATGTGAAGAAACACTAGGTATTTGTTGCCAAGGAAATCTGAAGAGTGTGTTCTCATTTTGATAGCTGATGTGTGAAAAAGAACCAGCGTGAAGTCCCCACCTACTCAAAAGATACCTTGGAAAAAAATCATTTGAAAGAAGATCATCTCCATGCATGAGATGTTTTTAGGATCAGGCTCGTATTTGGCAAGGTGTTTGGATTTCATCCTGGGGCTAAACTTTACCCCCTTGCACTGTGCATCATTGAAATCCCATTCTGAGCTCAGAATTGAAATGCCATTTAATGCTCCATAGCCCAAGGAGCTTTCATGCCCTGGACTCAGTTTTCAGAAGCACTTAGAAGCACCAGCAGACTGGGGTCCAATCTGTTGATGGAACCAGCCAGGCATAATTTGCAACCACTTGCCAGAAGAGTTTTGAAACCAATTATTGGGCAAACCAGGCTACACTTTGGGATATTAAAAATGGCAGCAGAGAAGTCAAGGATTTAAATGCTGAGTTCTGACCCAGGTGTAATAGCCCCAGTAAAAGTATCTTTTTTATCTAAAAATATATAATTTCTACACAGACAGGCAAAGAGATAAAACAGTGAAGTCGTGGGGTTGGTTGGTTTGGTTTTTTTTTTTCCTTCTCAAACCAGTGTTTCTGTTTTAACTAATGTATGGATCTTGTTTAAAAATCAATCTACTCCTTGAAGCTGCCTGCAATTTCACACACCCTTCTTGGTGAATAATGCAGGTCTTGCTCCAGCCTCTGAACTCACCAAAAGCCTGAGTAAAAAACACAATATCTACAATGTCATTAATTAGAAATGGAGTGAAAAATTGCAGTATACTGGGTTTTTGAAGTAGAACCAGAATTACTTGTCTTGTGGTTACTTGTCTGCTACAGGTTTCATTTTCCTCAATTAAACCTGGCTTTATAAATGCATTAATGGTAGCATAACTGTTTGGTTATGGGGTGACAGGTGAAGGTACTGATTTAAATCTGGGATAAACTCCGACTGCAAAAGGAATGTGTGGAGGGAGGAACCCCAAGATGTGTTGCAAGGTCTGAAGTGTTAGGAAGCCCTAGGAAGGAGAGGTGCCAGCCCCTCTGCCTGGGTAACTGCATCCTCTGCCTTGCTGTAGGTGAGGGTCTGTCGTGGCAGAAGTTAAAGCTGGGGGTTGAAGGTCCTGAGCTGCTGGTTTGGTTTTTGCACCTAGGATGAAGAAAGAATATATTTTTTAATTTTTGTTAATCAGAAGTAGAAATCTTCAGAGGCTGTGAGGCCAAGGGTGAGGTAGGAAGCCATTAGCTGTTGTTTCTGCCAGAGTGAAAAATACCAAGGCAAAAGCAATTGAGCTGGAGAAACTGTTAGATAGACCATGAGATTAAGAAACTGGATTATTTGTTTTCTCTTGGTGCAGTGCTCATTCACTGATAGCATCAGTTCCTCTTAATGGTTTATTCCACTGAGCACCACTATGTTAGTGGGACACAGTATGTTGTAAATACTGGGTTTGGTGCCTAGATGGCTAATTCAGTGCTAATGTCATTACCAGTGGTTGCAAAGAAATAATGTCCAAAAGCTCTGTTCCCCATAAAATCATCTCCTGGATTTATTCTGTGATGCATCCTCAGCAGAAACTTTATCTGCTATGTCCCCCTTTTCTTCTCAAGAGGTGCTAGAAACAGAACAAAAGAAAACAACCAAAAAAAAGAGAAAGATATTTAGTTTTCTGCACTTTTATTTGCTTCCTGATGTATTCTGGTCTCAGGAAAGCAACAGTGTACATCATCAATTTCACACCTTGTCACATCTTTTTGCCTTCATCACACGCGTGGCTGTTCCCAGGGATGGCAGGAAAACACTGGAATATCCCTCTGCTTGTGAGTGTCTGTGCAGATTGCTTGTAAAGCAGCACGTGAGCAATTCACAGGGTATCTGCAGTGCCAAGGCAGGGATTCCAACAAGGCTTAGGTAAGAACCGTGGGAGATGGCAGCTCTGGATGGCTTGGATGCATTTTGTCCGTGCTGGGAGTGCTCTGTGGCTTGGCTTCTGCCTGCTAAGAGGATGCTGCCCTTGCAGGAGCAGTGACCTTTGCAAAGCAAGTCTCAAGTAAATCCTTTTCTTTTCCTGAGATCATATAGCACAGTATCCAGTTGCAGGCTTTTAAGATGGAATGATTGCAGACTTTGTCCTCTTCTCCTGGATTGGATTACGTTTTGTTTGACAAAGAAAACTCTTTAAAATACTTCCACCTTCCTTCCTCCAGTTCCCAGCACCGTGCCCGCTGGGTGTAGAGGCTGCAGAGCCCTTCCCGTATCATCCCAGCACTGCTGGGATTTATTGCATTGACTTAATTGCCCTCTATCTCATGGCTACACTTCAACGCTTCCTTTGAAGGAGATTCAAAAGGGATCCAGTTACTCCTTTGCTAATTTCCTTGGAGACTTGGGTGACTTGGTTCCTTATCCTTCCTCCAGAGCAGAGCCACGACTGAACGCACGGCGTGAGATTGGAAGGCCACGGAGCTCTGAACCAGCCAAGCCTTTCACACGCTGCTTTTGCAAGAGGATGCTCTGCTTTAGGAGAGTAGGGAGCTCAGTGGGCACCCTGGGATGGCTGCTGGTGCATTTTGGGTGGTGATGCAGGTGAAGGAGAGTTAAACCCCCTGGAACCCACCAGGGAATGATTTCACAGCAGAGTTCAGCAGCGTTCCCATCGAGCTCTTGGTTTATAAGCACTTGTGAGCTTTTGCCCTATAAATGCTTCAGGAAACCTCAATAAAGTGGATGAAAAGTCCATTATTTGGTCAGGAGGTCTTTGACAGTGAGAATTGCATGGTTTTCACCTTCCTGAGAGCCGTTCAATAACCAAGGAGGGCTGAGGTCTCCCCTCGCTGCACTCCTCAGGTTTGCTTTTACTAATAGGAGATTGAAAAGATTTAATGCTCAGCTCAGACTTTCTCCATCCTGCCAGATCTCTGCTGCATTGGCTGCAAATTGTTGCAGGGATTCAGGGGCATTGGAGAGCAGCCCCAGAGAGGCTCAGGTCCCATTTTCTCTGGGGTTTTTTTTGGTGTCTCCATCCACTATATGTGTGGCTCATGCTAAGGAGTGACCAGTATCATCTCTTCAGCTAAGGCTGTAGAATCAGATCTTATTTGGCACCACCACCCTGCAGAGAAGCTTGTTTTCTGATGCCTGTGAATCCTAGAATCCCAGCAATGTCTGGGTTAAGGGAGCTCCAGAGCTCATCCAGCCCAACCCCTGCTGAGAGCAGGGACAGCTGCAACTAGAGCAGGGTGCTCAGAGCCTCCTCAAGCCCCACCTGCAATGGCTCCAGGGATGGGGCCTCCACCACCTCCCTCCCTGGGCAACCTGGGCCAGTGGCCACCACTCTGCTGGGAAAGAACTTCTGCCTTAGTTCTCATCTCCATCCACTCCTTGCTCATTCCAAACCACTGCCCCTTGTGAAAACTGTGCAGCTCCCTTTGCATTAGAAGAGAGGCTCATCTTATTTTAAGAGAGTTCACTATTCCCTGTGTCTTCTCTAACACATCTGACCATAGTTTTCACACACACAAGTCAGCTTGCAGTGCACACACCCATACAGTGCAATTTTAGGTACCTGAATTAATGGAAATTAATTAATGGAAAGTCCTAGACCAGATTAGCAGTTTGAGTTCAGGTTGTTATTCATGTTGCCCAAGAAATTGGTGAGGACACCAGCCAAGGGTAAGGTGGCTTTTTCAGATGAAATGTGTTGGTGGTCACTGTGTGGTGCCTGCATAAATAACATGAGAATCCTTCAAATCAAGGTGGTTTTATTTAGTGGGTGGATGTGAGCATGGTGGTGGGTGCCAGCTGAAAAGTGTGTGCTGTCTGTACAGCCTGATGCCAGCTCTCCAGCAGAAAACAGTGTGGAAATGGCCAGCTCCTTTCAAGTTTCCTCCAAGAGCCAGGTGGGGGAGAAGATTAGTAAACAGGAATGAGAAAAAGCAGGGCTGAGGAGAGCCTGAGATGCAGGAGGTTGCTGAAAAAGAGGAGGCCTGCTGCTAGACTTCAGTCCAGGGGCAGTTGGCTGGAGCTCTTCCCTTACTCTTTTTGGCTGAAGACCAGACCTGGCCAAATTAATTTGTTTGTTCTCTTTATTTTCCCTAATGACTTGGGGTTCTTTTCAGTATTACCATAATTAGTCCTGCATATAGGAGAAGCCTTTTGCAGTTCCAAATCCATTTTGGAAGGTGAAATGTGGTCATGCCCTACCCCTCTCTCTTTGCACTCTGTTCCCTATATGGTCTTCACTGGGGGGGTCCCAATCTCCCTTCAGCCCTTGCTGAGGGCTGGCTTGTCCAGAGGGTAAGTCAAAGGATCTTGACCAGTCGTGGACTGGTTTTCCTCAGAAGAAGCTGCTCTTGACCCTGTAAATTAAGAGACTATTAATTTCTCCAGTCCCCTTTTCTTTCCTTGTTTCCTGGCATGAAATACCTGGGCTGGTAGGATTGCATGGCCTGTAGCAACTCCTGCTAGGGAGCTGGCAGGGGGTGGTAACCCCCAACTGGAAGAATCTCTGCAGAGATTGGTCTGAAAACAAAGGCTGGAGCCTGTTTCTGATGCACACGTGTGCTGCAAAGGGCAGATAACCTTTCAGGGCTGCATCTTAAAATAAGCAGAGCTGGGAGAGCTGCTTTTGTGCTGCTCCAAGCCTGCCACGAACTTCTGATTGCCATTCAGATCTTGGCAGCTGCCATTTGCAAGGAATTAGCATCTCTAGACCCCAGCAGTATTCACAGAGAGCAATTGAATGACAAAGGTTGTAGTGCCCTTGCTACCTACCTCATCCCTTGGTTCTGGAAGGATCACAGGGTGTCAGGGGTTGGAAGGGACTCTGGAGATGAGTCCAACCCCCTGCCAGAGCAGGCCCATGGAATAGAATCTAATCCAGCACAGGGCACAAGCTGCTGAGGCTTTAACTGCTCTAGGAGCTAGAAAATAAATAGTAGAGGGGCCCATGGACTGGAAGGTGATGTGAAAAATACCTTCTAGCAACTGAAAGCAATGCATAATCAATGTCATTCTGATGAAGCAGCCTCCTGATGTGTTTGAGGAGGCCAGGAGTGGGGCTGGTGGGGATGAAAAGACAGCAGTGGGTGGTGGTTGGTGTGCAAGCTGCTGGTTGCTTGTAGTTCACACTGTTGCTTGTCTCCCATGGGTGACTGGGCAGCCCCTCAGCTGCTGGAAATCTCTGCCAGTCCCGTTGTTACAGATGGGGAGGACACAGACCCCCCCTGACCTGCAGCTGAGGATCACCCAGCATCCTGAGCAGGGCCAGAGCATCTTACTAACCATCATCTTCATCTCTTCTGTGTTTTGTTTTTTTTTTTTTGTCCTGTCTTGCAGCACCTTCTCCAGTCAGTAGTGTGAAAAAAGGGAAGATAACTAAAAATAGCATCTCCCTTTCCTGGCAGGAGCCAGATCGACCCAACGGCATCATCCTGGAATACGAAATCAAATATTTTGAAAAGGTGTGACAGACTGATTGCTGAGCATCCCAAGTACCTTCTCTTTCCTTGTCCTCTTCGTTTAGCTTCTAATTATTGGAGTGGTGGAAGGGAATGGAGCAATTTCATGCATAAATCAATGTCCGATTGATTTTTGCAGTAAATGATTAGGAAGACTTGAAATGAGGGTGTTGTTTTCCATTAGCATGCCACTTCTCCTGAACAAATACATTAAATCTGCGTGTCAGATTCCTTTCCAGCCTTATCACATTAAGATAGAGCCTGCTTGTTTGGTAAAAATAGGAAGGGGTTGGGGGATTGAGCAGCTGTCTGTTCCCGGAAACATCAGGCTAGCCCCTTGCCTCTGGTATTTCAATTTCTCACTTGATTTTGCATCCCTGGTGTAAGGGGAGGAGAAGGGGTTTGCAGAGAGATTCTATCTGCTTTAACATGAACAAGGGCATCCCAGCTTAAAAGCATGCCTGGATTTTCCAGCTTTTGCTCTCAGGCTAATGGAAAACACTCTCTTCCTACCAAATGTGCCTCTCCTGGTCCTCGTGTCAAATGGGGACTTGTTTTCTTCCTGCAGAGTTAATGTGGTTTCAGTGAAAACAAAAGCTTTTTGTCTAAACAGCACCTCAGATGTTTGAAAATCTTGGAATTCCAAAAAGCTGGTTTGCAGGAGTTGGCTGAGCAGCAGTTTCCTGCCTTAGCTGGGATTGGAAAGTGTCCCTTTTTTCTTCTGGAACAGCCAGGAGTGTGACACCAAATCAAAAAGCAAATAGTGACACTGAGTCACAATTCACCTTTTTGAGGATTGAATTGCTATTTTAAGGAATTTTTCATGGCTTCTGTCTGTAACCTGGGGGGAAACCACTCAGCATGGACCAGGGCTGGGTCCTTACCCCTCTTTTCTGAGCATGGATGGGTTTGCTCAAGCAGGATTTCCCAAATCCTCTGCTCCAGGATAAAACCAGATGCATTTTGGCAGAGAAGGGAGGGTGAAGAAGGGCTCAAGAGACACGTGTGGCTTAAATAGAGCTGAGGTTTTCCACATAAAGCAAGAATCAGGATATGTGGTGCTGGCAATAATCCACCACTGATTCTTCTATTAACTTACTTGACCATTGTGGCACTTTGACTCCTTACCATGGGGTGTCCTGGGAAAGATTAGCCTTTAGAAACCTTCATAATGAGCAAATCATGAAAGAAAACCAAATAAACCCAAACCCATATATTTGTTGATTTGACTTACTCTGTTTTCCAACAAATTGCAGGGGGGCAAGGCTCAAAAATCACTGTATTTGTGGCCCTGAACTGGTCTCAAATAGCTTCAGTAAATAGTTCTTCCAGTGCAGGTCCTACTCAGGGAGGTAGCTACATCCAGTCCAAGCTTCTGCTGGCTTGATTTATTTATTTCTGGATGATGGCTGGTGTTTTCAGGACAAAGTTTAGTGTTTGCTGTATTTAAAATATTTGCAGGAGCCAACAGTGTGTTGAAAACCTATTTGGGCTGACACAAACAAAGATATGACCTCATATTCACTTACTGCTTTTTAACCAGTCCTTGAGTTAGATTTGGGATGTCATCCTTAATCCATCTTGTTTGTTGCTACTGTCATTTATATTCTCTTGGTTTTCAGCCCTTGATAAGGGTAAATTCACAGCATTCATTTCCAAGGGGTGAGAATGATCTATATGAAATGTTTTGGAAAATTGAGTTTTGTCAGCTCGCTCCTGAACAAGGGGAAAAAAAAACCACAACAAAAAAAGACAAATATCTCTATAAACACACACATTTCTCCACAACAGTCTTGTGTAGCCAGGAGAAAAATCTGTAATCTTTCATTTGGAGATTCCCAGGGCCTTATCCAGGCTGTCCATAGAAAGTCACCCATTAAAAAACCAAACCAAACAAATAGAATAAAACAAACCAAACCCCAAAAACAATAAAATAAAACACACAACAGAAAAAAAAGATAATAAAGATAAATCACTTCAGATCCTAAGAGGCATGCAGAAATATTGGTAGGGAGTTACTGAGGACTCCTGGATACCTCATAATAATTTGGATCTGAGAAGAAAAAGCAGTTTCCAAGTTGGTCGACCTTAATTTACGAGCTCTTGTCTAGATTATGTGTTGCAGTAAATAATTCTAAGAGTAATTAACCAAGCATTTGAGTGAAATTTTAATCAAAGAACTGAAACTCTTTCGCATTAGAAGCTGATGTAAATGAAAATTTATTTCAGCAATTTTTCTTCCAAGCTCCCTGCTTTGGAGCAACAATGCAAAATTAGGTCTTTTCCTGGAGTTTTGGGTTATTATTCCTTTCCCAAGGTTCCACTTGTGCTTCCAGAAATGCCAGCATAAAGTTGTACAATATAGAATATTTTGTTTTCTTTTAGGCCTGATCACAGTGCTAGGAACTTGGTTTGCTCTAAATTAAAATCCCTTTCTAAGGTGATTCCTAAGGCTTTCTTTCCCCTTCCCCATGCCTTGGGACTGGCCTTTGCAGGGTGAACCTTTCCAGTGCCCCATGCCCCGTGCTTCCCAAGCTGCTCCTTCTGCTGATGCCACTATGGTCCCCTCGAGGTTATTTATGGGTGACAGGTCCCTCTGCTCTATTTGACACCTCCTGGAGTTGTAAGAACTTAAAAGAGAGAATCAGAGCTCACATTTTGTGTTGCAGAGAGGGCCTTCAGAGGGGCAGTTTGGAGGAAGAGAGCCTCAGAAATGTGGATTTCAGTCCCCCTTTGCTGCGGGAGGGGGTTTGTTAACAGTCTGTCTTCTCCAAGAGCTACTATTTGTGTTTGACCTTGGTGGGTTTTTTTCTGGGGTGTGTGGGGATTGGGAAAAGGACCAGGAGACGAGCTACACCATCATCAAATCCAAAGAGACCACGATGACAGCAGATGGTTTGAAGCCAGGCTCTGCCTACGTCTTCCAGATCCGAGCCCGGACGGCCGCTGGCTACGGCGGCTTCAGCCGAAGATTCGAGTTTGAAACCAGCCCTGTCTGTAAGTCCTCTGAATTCCTGTCAGCCTGCACCTCTGGATCACCAGAGATGAGTCAGGGGATCAGTACCTTTGCAGAGAGCTCTTATCCCCTAGCTGACTTTATCCCTTATCCCTCAGAAGCATCAGGCACAGTGTGACCATGGGCTGGGTGGGCTGGCACATCTGTCCCTGCTGCCTCCTCTCTGTGATCAGGTGGGAGGTTCAGGCTCTAGAAATCCAATGTTCCCTGCTTAGGAAAATCTTCTCTGATTGCTGATGGAAGAAAGGACAAGAGCCTCTCTTTCAGGAGACAGAGGGGACATGCTTCTCCACACCTCCTACTAGCTGTTTGCAGAGGATGACAGGGTGGGAAGGGACCCTGCAGATCTTCCAGTCCAACCCCCTGCCAGAGCAGGCCCATGGAATAGAAGCTAATCCAGGGCACTCAGAAATGCATCCAGGTGGGGCTGGAAAATCTCCAGAGCAGGAGACTCCACAGCCTCCCTGGGCAGCCTGGGCCAGGCTCTGGCACCCTCCCAGGGAAGAAGTTCCTCCTCCTGTTGAGCTGGCACCTCCTGTGCTCCAGCTTCCACCCATTGCTCTTGTCCTATCCCAGGGCACCAGTGAGAATGCTGAGCTCTATTTTCTTCATCTGGGAAAAAAAAACCTGAACGGGTTCCTCTCTGCAAGGGGAAGAACTGAACCAGGGTTAGCATCTTTGGTGTAAATTCCTGCCAAGTTGAAAGACTATTTCTGCTGGCTGCCAATGGCACAGCCTCCAGGAAAGGAGTTGGACTTGTGATCAGAAATGGGGAAGATGTGCCCTGCAGCACAGGACTTTTGCCTGACTAATCTGTGAGGTTTCATATTTTCTTTTACATTTCTTTTCATGAATCTGATGATCCAGGTTTGGATTCTGAAGGAGATTTTGTGGCAGGGTGAATTGCAGAGGCATGCAGGGGTTCAGCTGCTCCTTCCCCTGGTGCTCAGGCACAGATGTGGGGAAATTCTTTTTATCCCAATTACCAAGTTTTTGCAGAGGTGTGAGAGAGAATTTCCTCCCTCAGAATACTACTCCTATCTATTTCAGTTTGTACAACTGTCATTTATTAATTTTTGGTACTGTTTGCACAGAAGACTGATTTTGTGGTGGAAAAACTCAGTTCATTCCTGTGGGAAAGAGACTCTTTTCTGTACGTTTTCCTTGGAAATTTAGATTTATCAATACTCTGATGACTGTTCCTCCAGCTCACTTAAAATTCCTCATCTTGGAGAAGAAATGCCAAGTTGTCTTTTCAATGGCTGCTACCTTTGGAGCTGTAATAGACTGGAAAGGAATCATTGTACACGTGCAGATGGAGGAGTGGAGCCAGTGATGGAACTAATACAGTGCAAATTGCATCAGAGTGCAAACATTAATGCAATAAGAATGGTCAATTTAATGTATTTCTTATTCTATTAACCATTATTCGTGCCCTAAAAGTAGCAACCAAATCTTGTTATGCCAAAAATTATTCTTTATTATACCAAGGAAATTTTTGCTTGCAGTTGGAAAGTTTCTAGTGGAGAGTCATTTCAGTGCTGTTGTGTTCCAGACTATTAATAAATAATACATAAAATAGATGCACATTTGATCCAGTGCCATCAGTGTGACCCTGCTCCAAAAATAATGACACTTGTGCAGAGCTTGTCCTGTATCTGTGATCATCAGGATTTTGTTAATGGTAACAGCTTTTTTTAAACCTCTTGAGGCATTTAGTCACACCCATATCCCAGGCTTTTTTTAGCATTTGAAAGGCAGAGGAATAAGTACTTATTTGATCTGAGGAGCCATCCTTGGAAGGCAGAAGAATACCCACAGTCATGTCCCCAGTATGGGAGCTGGAGGTTGTTCCTTTGCTGGATTTGAGCTCTGGGTGAAAAATGACATAGCCAAGTATTTAATCACTTGGTAGAATTAAAATGCAGCTTAAAACTCAGCTAAAAAAAAAAAAATAAAT
>JAOEGS010018236.1:32157-46915 GCA_025447755.1 Corythornis vintsioides | reverse complement strand
CAGGTGGGGTTGGAAAGTCTCCAGAGCAGGAGACTCCACAGCCTCCCTGGGCAGCCTGGGCCAGGCTCTGGCACTCTGTGAGAGAAAGCTTCACCACCACAGTGAGCCCCAGGGGGCTGGCTGAGTCAAGCACATGCGGAAGGGTCTGGAAAGGCAGGGCTGACATTCTTCCAGGCTTTTGGTTTTGGGTTTTTTTTCAAGGAACTTGTACCTGTACAGCACTTACACCTGTGGAAAAAGTCACTTTGCCTGCTCCAAGGCAGGTGCTTAAGCACAAGCTTAAGCCTAAAGGTTTTATCCTCAGGTATGGGAAACACAGGGTTGTTTTACAGCACCAGGATCCACGTGCTCTCCCCAAGGCGCTTTCCCCCCAGCAGTAGCTCTTGCCCTGAGACTCACAGCCCAAGCTGAGAAGGTACAAAGGAGAACTCCACTCACCAGGAAGAAGTGCATATCAATGTCAGGAATGTATTTGCACCTTGCCAGGGCAGTGGGATGATTCCTTATCCTGGGCCTTTTTGTTTGCTTTTCAGTTGCTGCGATCATGGCTGTGGGTGGGCTTCTTCTCTGCGTGCTGTTGCCTATCCGAGCCTAACATGGTCAGTGTTCCCACCCGTGCTGGCTCCTCCTCCCTGTCCTCCCTCTGTGTTCTCTCCACACAGCCTGCCTCTCCCTCCCTTTCTTGTATTGCCCTGGAAATTGCTTTCTCATCCAGTCTCTGCTCCCAGCTTGTGTTGTCTCAGCAAGTGGAACTAGCGTGACCCGAAGCAGAGTGTGTTGCCAAACCTGGGCTGTCCCCCCTGACACCACAGCAGCGTCTGTGTCACAATCACCCATCCCACGTGCTGGATGCTTCCTCAGATTCTGCTTCTTGTCACCACAAAGGGTCGGGAGAGGGAGTTTTCCCCCCCAGAAAGGAGGTTGGGGGGAGGGTGGAAGGGGGTATTTCATGGCATGTGATGTGCACGTCGGCGAGCGGCCCCGTGGGTGTGTGGCACGGGTGGCAGCCACCTGTCACACAGCTGTTTGCCAGGGATATGCTCCAGTGGGGCTGGACATATCCCTGCTGGTGTCTGTGCTGCATGATCATCATCTGGGCTGCCTCACCAGTCTCTGCACCCTCCTGCCCTCCCCTCTCTTCTAACTAAGCAAAGGAAGGGTCATTTCCAACACTGGTTTGTCTGGACACCAGTGGAGTTGCTCCCAGAACGTGCTCTGAGTTTCTGCATCACCCTGGGATGTTCTCACCCTGTGGTAGTGTCTGTAGGAAGAGATCCTCCTGAGGCTCCCAGGAGCCTCACAAAGTCACCACCCCATGGTGGTGTCCCAGCACGTTGTTGACCTGGGAAGGTTTGGCAGCACAGCTGGGTGAGGGTGTGAAACTCTTCTGCTGTGTGTCCTGGGAATGCTGAGGTGTTGGTGGCTGGGTCAAGGTGCAGTTCCTGGATCCTAGGGCACAGCCACCACCACGGTGGAGCACTCTGGGGTTCTCTGGTGCTCTATTTTGGCTCTGCCAGAGGCCTCCAGGGAGGAGTTTGCAAATGCAAATCCCAGAGTCTCTGAAGTAGAAGGCTTTTAAAAATAATTCTTTTTTTCCCCTTTTGGTGCATTTTTAGTTAATTTTCATGATTGTTTAAGAGCAGCATTAACAAGCAAAACTGCTCAGCTTAAAGCTCTTGGCTGGAAAATGTTCCTCTGGTACATGCAGTTGTTCAATTGGACCACTGGGAAGACCCCCAGGTACTTCTGTTGTGGATGTGGAAGGAAAACTTGGCTGACCTGGAAAACACCCTCTGCAAGTTTCCCCCCAAGCTGTGGAGAGACTAAAGGGGCAGCCAACTGGGAGGGGGAAGTGGGAGAAGTGACTTCAAGGCATGGACAGCATGGGCTGTGCCACGGGAAGGTGTGACAACCTCTTGAGAGAGATTTATGGAGATCCCTTCAGGGGGAGCTTCCTGAGCCAGGGGGAAACGGGATCTTGTGGAAATTGCTTTTAATTGTTCTGCTGGTGCTTTAGGAAAGCAGGGAGTCACCCAGTGCAAAGGCAGGGAAAAACTAAAGGCTAAAAATACCACTGCTGGAATGGGGAAACTTCCCTTGGAAGTTACTGCTCTGCTGATACCATCCTCCTCATCACAGGACCTGGAGAGGAGACAGAGGTGTTGGGTGAGTCAGATACCCAGCCTGCGTGGGGTGCTCTGGGTTACTCCAGGAAGAGGTTTGGTCCAGTGCAATGGCAGCAGCTCTAGAGATCAGGAAAGCTGGAGGAAGGCAAACAGAAAAATGGGAAACACCTTCCAAGCCCCATGAGTATTTCCTAGTTTTGTGACCCTGAACACAATCTAGGATTGCAAGCAGCAAAGGTGAATGCTGAACGTGGTCCAGCATCACTGGAGATATTTTGCCTCTGGTTCTCCATAGGGGTGGTGGTTTTCCAGGATAAAATTATTTGCTGAACAAAAGTTATTGTCTCAGCATGGGAGCTGAGGCGACAGGATCTTGGCCAGATGGACAAATCCATGTGTGTTTGTTCCTCTGGGTGGAACACAGTCCTGCCATGGAACACGTATGCAGCCTTGGTGCTTTCTCATCTTGGAATAAATAATCTGAATAGAGCAGCAGCTCCTTGTAAACAACCAACCTTGCAGGTCCTCACAGACCTCCTGTGAAATGACAGCTCGAGGTGGGTTGGATGCACTCCTCAAAGTTGATTAATTGGAAAAGAAGTGCTTCTCAACCCCAGAAAGCAGGTGGCATTCTGTCTCTCTTTCAGAAAAGCACATTTATCTCTTTATTTTAGAGATGAAATACGTGTATAAATGTGTGCAGGAGTGGGACAGGGGATTGCCTGCTGCTTCAGGGCACAAGCCCCTCGTGGTGCTGGCTGCAAAGTGAGGTCCCTTTCCTCACTGGGGTCATCTACAGGCTGTCCCCATGTGCATTTCCAGTTACACCTCAACCAAGTGCTGAAGTGCTTTGGCCTGTGCCTGTAGGAAAAGCACATCAAGACTCTCCCACATCACTGCCCAGAGCTTGAATGTCCAAGGTCCAAGTCCACAGTCCCCTGGCTGTGTCCTCCCAGTGTTGTGCCCCAGCTAGGGAGATGGAGACTCCTTCCCTCTGGCATTCTGGGGTTTTGGGGGTGCCTCAGGTGCCCAAGGGTACCCCAGAGCACAGGGTCATGTGGAAAGTCAAAGAGCAAACACCTTTCTGCCTCCTTTCTTGAGGGGGTTTTTCTCCCTGCATTGGCTTCTGCCACACCAGGCAGTGGGCACTGCTTTCCCAGCTGGATGCTCCATCTTTCTACCTGTCCATTTTATATTTTATAAACCTATATAGGGATCATTTTACAACTTCACTTTTATCATCTGCCCCATAAATATTTTATGAGCTGCCTGCCAATCTGCAAGTAGTTTTTAAATAAGACATGATGCCTTAAGAATATTTAAAGTCTCACTTATTTTCTTTCCTCCAATACTTACACTGAAAATCACAGATCCAGGCAAGGAAGACATCTGCTTTCTAGAGGCAGAAACTGGGATGAATCCACACTGGGAGTAAATGAGTTGAGATTTAGGTGTGCTGCTAAATTACATTAACTCTTTGGCTGAGTCTCTTCAGCTCAGTGGGAAATGGAGCAAGCATCAGGATCTTTATGCTTTTGATGGGTGTGATATGGAAAAGATATAGGAAATCTATGGTTTGTACAGTGACAATAAACTAGGGAATGAGTCTTCCATCAGGAGAAGCTTTTGACTTGCAGCTTTGCCAATAAATATTAAGAGCAAATGGATTATTTCACAAACGGATGAGAGCTTTTTCTTCCCCTCAAAGCCACAATATTTAGGTATTTTTATCTGCCACTAAGATTCACCTAGTGAATCAGGACTGTTAACCTGAAAAAAAACCCCAAGATTTTGATGGCATTTAGCTGGGAAAGAAAGGAGAAAAAGCTGCTTCTGGGGATTTTTAAAGCATCTATAGATTAAGAAAGAAATAAATGCATTTTAGCTCCAGTTTATGGCTCATTTCTCTAGGTGGTTTAAGAAGGAGTGTGTGAGGGCACAAGTGATTGCAACAGGCTGGTTTTGCAGCAAGCTTTGTTACTGACTCCCAAATATTGCCTCACTGTTGAGTCCAGTAGCTCCCTTTTCACTTTGCTGTGTCTTGTTTTAAGCTTTGAGGGTCCCAGAACTTCATTTCCTATGCTGACGTGACTTGCTACTTGTATGTGTCACCCAGCTCAGGAGAGGGGACAGCCAGAGCCAACTGGTTTGTATTAACCCTGTGAGGGTGTTTTCAGGCAGTAGAACATGGACTGTTGTGCCCTGGTGCTGGGACCAGTGGACTCAAGCACTGGCATGTTCCCTGTTTCTCTTTCCTCCCTCCATGTGGTCAATGAAACAGGACATGTGGGTATAAAAAGGATGTTAGAAAAGCTTCTTTTATAGGTGAAATATTCCAAACCTGAGGAAGAGATGAGGGTGTTGGGTCTAAAAGAGGAGCAGAAGAAATCTTTTTTATGTGCATTTGGTAGTACTGGAAGTATTTGTGTATTTTGAGTTAGATGCCTCAATCCAGAAAGTTCCTTCTGCAGAAAACCTTGGGCAGCAGAAAAACCAATGGGAGTTGCCACAAGTGGGAATTGATACTGATACTTGTATCTCCAGCTGATACACTGAAAAACTGGAGGCATCATGACATAGAAAGGGAAGCCCATTTTCACCCAGGGTGTGGGAACACCAAAACACGGGTGTGACCCAGGCTCTCCACCTGCACTCAGCTCTTAACTGCATAGGGCCCCATCTGGGCACCTGGCACTGGTACCACATGGGGGTAACCCAGCCATGTCCCAGGCACCTTATTGCCCCTCTCAGGGGTTCTGCATTTGGAGTGTGATGATCTCAGCTTGGTCTCTGCTGCTGAAGTCATGCCCTGCATGGGTAGCCTGCCTGTCTAGCAAGTGTGACCTCTTCATGTCCCTGCCTGTGTCCCAGACCACCCATCAACCTCCCCTCTTGTCTTCTGCACCTTGTCTCCAGCCAGTCTCCTGTGCTTGCACAACTTCTGCAGTCCTCTTCTTGTTCCCTGCTCTCCCCCTGGCACAGGTCTCCCCTTCTCCCCAAGGTAAGCTCATGTCCCTGCTCCCTTTCCCTGCAGCAACCCTGGGACCACACTGGGCTTTCTGTTTCTGGTTGTGATCATTTCACAGATCCAGTGCCAAAATCCTGTAGCCAAGAGGCTGCTTGCTCCCTTCATCCAGGCAGACAGCAGTTCCCTGGAATATTTCCTGCAGTTGCCTGTTGCTGCCTCCTCCTAATTGCAGTTTTGCTCCCACTAACCTGTTCCTCCTGGCTGTGAGTGATGCTGGAGTGCTCACACCCCCTGTCTCAAAAATCCTGGGCACTGGAAGAGAAGATGCCAGGTTTTAAGTGGCTTCTTGGGAACCTGAGGCTTTCTCTGAGGCGTGCCAGCTGGCAAGCCCACTGCACAGTGCCTGCCTTGCAGGTGTCTGCTGCAGGGTTTTTTCACTCTACCAAGCAGTGTTCTCACCTCCACGTGGTTTGATTTCAGGATGAGCTTGTTCCTGTATCCTGTTCTCTTTGGAAAGACTGGCATATGTTTTTGCATCATACATACCCCTCCTGGATTTTTAACTATATATGTGTGCATACAGCAGTTCTCCTTGCCTGGACCCTGGGGTTTCTTCTCTGGTTGTCTAGTTGAAGCAGGTCTCAGCAGTGCCACCAAAGCAGGCAGTACAGTAACATCACATAGAGATACACCAGAAGAGGGATGAATTGAGGGAAGAGCTGCCAGAGACTAGCAGGAGGATGCTCTGGAGGAGATGCAACTTCCATATGGCTGTGGTTGCAGCTCCAGCTGGAGGACCTTTACACTGCATGGTGCCATCATGGGAGCATTGGGTTGGTAGTGCCACCTTCTACCTTTGTGGCTGTGGGTAGACAGGACTGCAGGAGTGGTAACTGCCCTGCACAGAGACAGGGGATGTGCAGGAAACCCAGGAATCTCAGACTGGCAGGGGTTGGAAGGGACCTCTGGAGACCATCTAGTCCAACCCCCTGCCAGAGCAGGGGCACCTAGATCCACAGGAGGCCCTCAAAGGCAGTGAGGCAACAGATGTTGGTATTTGAGGCCATTCTTTTGCATGCACATCAGATGTTAAATGTTTCACACGTGGCTGTTTCCTAAAGGAGCAACATTTGAAGTTGTGCTGATGCCCAGTGGGTGAAGGGCAGCATGCAGCACATGCAGAGTGGTGCCTGCAAAAGCTCTGTGGTCAGGAGAACTTGCTTCTGCAATTCTGATGTTTCATCCCATTCCCTTTCCATCATCTTTCTTATTCTTACTTGGTTTGTTTTTTTTTTCCTTTCCTCAATAATAGCTGAATTAGCTGCATGGTGGAGTTGTTGGGAAGCATCTGTGGGATTTGGAAAGCCAAGTCCAATTGAAAATCAGTGGGCCTTGGGCTCAGAATCCCATCAGGGAAATTGCAAATAGTTTGATGAGCTAAAACTGGGACAGCAGCAGCACAGCCACTGGAGAGGTTGGATTCATCGCTGCTCTGGGGTTTTGTGCTGTGTGTGGTTTGTGCAGTAGAGTGGGGCTCTGCCATACTAGAGACAAAAAAAACCCTTTTGTCTTTGTTGTTTGTTTGGTTTCCCCTCTGTTTCCAGGCGGTGTGGCTACAGCAAGGCCAAACAAGATCCAGAAGAAGAGAAGATGCATTTTCACAATGGCCACAGTGAGTAAAGATCAAACGTGTATGTCATGTGGTGGTGGCTTTCTGTAGTAATGAGAAATACAGCTGCAAGGTGCTTTTTATTTTTTTGGCCTTTATTTTTCTCTCCCTCACCACCCCACCCCCTAAATATTCTGGTTTTCACTCAGAATTCACAAAAGAACTGTTTGTTCTGTTGTTCATCAAGTTCCCTCCTGCTCTAAGCTCAATGGAGAACTGAATGTTGAACAGCCCAGCTCTCCACACCTATGTGCTTGCAGCAGATCTCTCTAGCAAGCCATTGTGTGACCAAAGGGCTCTGAATTTTGCCTGGTTGGCACATCACAGATCTAGATTTTCTGCTCTGGGTGTGCCAGTCCAGAATACCTGCTTGAAACCCTTGCTCCACCCCAGCCAACCTTGAGGACCAAGCTCAGAGCTGCTCTGGGATGCATCTGCTGAGGCATGGGGAACAGCACCTACTTCTCACTCCTAAAAAGCTTTCAGAAATCCTGTGTTAATGCCCTTACATGTAAAAAAAAACCCATCTGCAGTGATACTAAAAAGTACATCTCACAGTTCTCATCAGCCCTTTCCTACATCCAGGGAAAAAAAAAAAAAAAGAGTATTTGAGATGCCTGCCTTTATCAAGTGCTGCAGGACCTGGGGATGGGTAACAGCCAGGTACCTTTTGGGGTGGAAAAGGCAAACACATCTTCAGTGAAAGTCAAATTTCCATTAGTGCAGTGTAATGAAGGCAGCAGGAAGCAAATCAATTAAGAACCTCAGTGTAATGTACCTGTCTTCTCAGACTGATGAGCAGTTCTTTTGGTGAGTAGCCTTAATCATTGTCAAAACAAACTTATAATATGGATAATGAAAATACTTTTTCCTCCCCCTCTCAAGTCCTGGGGAAAAAGCCTGCTATTGATTGGATTTGTACTGGTACAACCCACAGGCTTTGCACTGCAAATATTCAGTTCATTTAAATCTCAGTAACTCCAACTGAAATAATGTGGCCAATTGATTAGCTAATATGTGACTGGTGAGGCATAATTTATTGCAGCTCTCTGTCAACCACCATCCATCCAGCTTGCTTTTCAAGTTGTTCCCTTAACACTTTTTTGTTTGTACTTTTCCTCCTGGTGCACCCTTTCCAGATCCAGGATCCTTTTTGAACCAGACCCTGGAGACTAGTTTGCAACACCAAGATGGACTTTTAGCTGCCCATCATTCCAGCCTGAGTCCAAGATGGACTTTTAGCTGCCCATCATTCCAGCTTGAGTCCAAGGTGGACCTTTAGCTGCCCATCATTCCAGCTGAGCTCTGCCATGCACTTCTCTAGATAGGATGAAGCTGCACGTGTGTCACGTAGAAATTAAATGTCATTTGCTAACAATTCTGTTCCATTTTCCCTAGAAAGAGATTTCCCTGCTGCAGTGTTTTCCAGCAAAGCAGAGAGCAAGGGACAGGAATGTATATTGCAGATAGAGATAGAGAGATGAATAGAGAGATGAATAGATAGATGAATAGACTGATAGATGGATGGATACAAAGATAGATAGATAGATAGATAGATAGATAGATAGATAGATAGATAGATAGATAGATAGATAGATAGATAGAGATATTGCCCATCTTCTGCCCTGCCACATGGCCTTAACACTCTTCATTTGTGTTTGCAGTCAAGCTGCCTGGAGTGAGGACCTACATTGACCCCCACACCTATGAAGACCCAAACCAAGCTGTCCATGAGTTTGCTAAGGAAATTGAAGCCTCGTGCATAACCATTGAAAGAGTTATTGGAGCTGGTATGGAAACATGTTTCATCAGGGAGGGTTGGCTTTCCAAATACAGGAGAGCTAGGAAAGGCTTTAGTGCTCTTAGGTACCCTGCCAGTGATGGGGAGCATGTTCCAGCTGAAGTCTGGGACAAGCCTGGTTGTCTGTGGTATTGAAATTCAGAGGGTGAACTGAAAGCAGCAGAAAATGGTCACGTTTGGACCAAGCTGGGTTATTGCAGTGGGTGCAAAGGGAAATGACTCAGGTTCTTTTCACCATTGTAACCTTTTTCTCCTCCCCCATAAGGGTCAGTTTCAAAGCAAAAATTAAGAATGAGCCATTGAGGAAAGAAAAGAAAGCACAAAGCAAAGTCCAAAGCTTTTCACTTCCTTGGTTGAAAGAAAAAAACTCCCATTTTCTTTCTGGTTAAGCTGTTTGTTTGCACTTGCATCCAACCTTTGGGGCATTTTCTGTCCTCTGAAATCGTGGGGTTTTTGGATGTAATTTACTGTCCACCAAAAAAAATCTATTTGGGCTACTTTTTAAAAAGGATGGCCATAAAATTGGAGTAGGTTTATAGTCTATAAAAATATATGTTGCTGTAAAAGGCTAAGAGCATTCCATCCATGTCACTTACAGAGGAAGGTCAGGAAGCAGGTGGCTTGTGTTTTACAGCCATCCACGCAGGGCGATGATATAGGATGTGACAGGACTATTTCATCTAGCAGACAAAGGCATGAAATGAGGAAAAAGCCCAGTAGAATATAGAGCATAGCTCTTTATTTATGGGAAAATTACATTTTTCTTCCTAGTTTTCTCGTGTTTATAGCTTATGTGTTTACTTTCAGCTTGCCACATCCACAAATGCTGGCTGGGCTACGTGCTTCATGTGCCAGTTGTTGCTTTGACATGCTGAGATCCTCTCCATCCTGATTTCTTTCTGTGTTTCTGAAGGTGAATTTGGAGAGGTCTGCAGTGGGAGGCTGAAGCTGCAGGGCAAACGTGAGTTTCCAGTGGCTATCAAAACCCTGAAGGTGGGCTACACAGAGAAACAGAGGAGAGATTTCCTGGGAGAAGCAAGCATCATGGGGCAGTTTGACCACCCCAACATCATCCACTTGGAAGGCGTGGTGACCAAAAGTAGGTGCAAGTTGCTGCAGGGTGTCCTTGGCCTCTGGCTGATGGGTATGGGGTGGAAGAATTGGCTGACTCAACATCTTCACTGCTCCTTTCTCAACAAGCAGTAAACTGCCCTTGCCTGGGAGGTCACACTTTGTAGGCACAGCCAGGAACAGGTTCCCTGGCATTGTAAAGGGGATTTCTTTGGTGTTCTTCCAGCTAGAGTGGAGAGATAATGGCTCAAATTCATTCTCTCTGCAAAGCTGGAAGGCACACCTAGGCACAACCTGCATGGGCTACGAAAAAAATCCTCCTTCCAAGACCCCAAATTAGAGACAGAAAGAGGAGATGATGTGCCTGGGTGGGTGGTGGAACCAGCAGGAAGGCTGGGATGCCTGACTGCTGGTGGACTGTGCTGCCTTGCACCTAGTTCAGCAGCACCCACTGCCTGCAAAATGCAAGAGCAGAGATGCTGAGCGAGCTGCTGAGTTTTTAAGCAGGCTGCCTGCTTATTCCTGACCCTATTTGTTTGATTCTGAAACCCTGTGAGCACATGGGTGAGGCAGAGATGTGCCAAGAAGTGGGAAACCCATTTCCCCAGCAGGAAACCGGGAGGATTTTGCTACCAGGTCTGAAAAAAAAAAATCATCATCAACCAACCCACAACCCCTGATGATTTCCAGCCATCCTATTTTGAGAAACCACTGAAGCAAAGCCCCACCAGGGGTAGTGCTGAGCTATGTGATCCCTCACATGGGATGTGAGCAAGGACAGAAGGTTTTTTGCCAGAAGCAGGGAAGAAGGAGCATAGCTGAAGATGACAGGGCTGTATAAAACCACAGTGAAGGCAGGATCCCTCTGGGATCTGCTGCTGATGACCATGGAAATAGCTGACCCTGATGTTGGCATAAAGATTATGGGTTGAGGGCTTGGGGAAAAGGGCTGGCAAAAATAGCCCAACTCAAGAGTTGCTGAGGTCTGACTGCTCAGTTAGCAAAATCATCTCCCATAACTTTCCCAGCCCAGTTCTCCTCCAGGTAATGGCAGAGGAAGGGATGGCACATCCCAGTGTGCCCAGCACAAGACTGGCTGTTGGTGCTGTGCTGAAGCTGTTGGAAAGGTGCAGAGATGTTGCTGCTCTTCCATTTTAAAGCCTTGGAGGATCTACATTGTTTGTAGCCAGGACTTTTGTTGAAAATAACTACTCCTTTGTTTTAAGATGGGTTTTAAGTTTTCAGGAAGTTTTTGCTAGGTAGAAGAAGCACCAGCCCCACAAGTGTGAGTGGTCATCTCACCTCTTGGCCTTATGTCAGCTACTGCTGTTCAAAAGGTGGCCTCTGGGGACCACGTTGCTGCTGTTAGTACCAATTTGTCATTTTTAAGAGGCAGCATCTCCAAAATGAGTTCTTTTTCAGAGTTACAGTAGAGAAGGTGCACAGACACTGTCTGTTTGTCCTGTTCACATCCTTAGAACCTACTCAAATCAATGTCATTTTGCCATCAATGGGCTTTCCTTGTTCCTCAAACTAGGATAGAACAGGGCAAAAAAAATCAGCAAGATAGGTTTCTCCCCAAAATGGAGTAAATATCCAAATCTCTGAGGGTGATTTTGTACTAGAGCAAAGCTCCCTTTTCTAGCCCTACAGAGATGGAGGATGTTGGGCAGGAAGCCAGTGGTGCTGCCATAAGCACTGCTGCTGACGTGGGCTCCAGTCTTCTGGCTGCCAGGGCCTCAGGGTATGGGTGGAATTCCCACTTTTAGAGAGGATGTGCCTCCCCAGTGAGCTGCCTTTTATAGAAAGTGCCTGTCTGCTCCAAAGGCCATGGAAATGCTGGGAGCTTGGCTTCTAAATTGGACTTGGAGCAACTAGAGTTGGGATAGAGGGGGGCACATGCACCCTGAGCAGCTCATTAGCTCAGGAAAAGCTTGTTTACTGCACTCAGATTTTTTTCCATCGGGCATCTGGAGGGTCTTTCCAGCTGTTTTTGTTTCTTTTAAATGGACCAAAACAGCCTTTAATGAATCCCAAACTCTGCTTCTATCTCCAAGTATTGTTTGGCTTCTTGTGCCTTCCAGAGTTTTAGTGGTTGCCCTATCCTGGATTCAGATCTTCAGGGTAAAATGTCTTTGCTGCATCATAATTTACATTTGGAAGTAAATGAAGCTAAATTCAATTAGACCATTTTTCTTTCTGAATGAGAATAGCCACGCTGGGGCTTAATACCAATTTAACTAATCTAGTTCAAATGCACACCTTAGTTAATTTGGATTAATCATCTTCATTGTCCCCATGCAGACAATCCCCTCAGCTATTTCTGCTGTACAATGATAATGACAGTCGTGTTTTCATTTGGCTGGGCTGGTGCTGGGCACATTGCACTGGTACTTGGAGAGGATTGACATCTACAGAGGTTTTAAGTCACTGGGATGCCAGCAGGAGGGAGCCCTGCTGACAAGGAGCATCAGCCCTGAGCTTTAGAAGGGCCCACCTTTAATTTTAATTTACTTTGTTGGAAGTTTCTTTGTTCACATCCTTCTTTCCATGTTCTTGAATAAGGGGCTTATTTATTTCATGGTTCTTGTCAACCTGCAGGAGTTAGAGAATGAAAGATAAGCACCAGAAATTGCAGTTTCTTTTCTCTGATGGTGGCCCAAAGCAGGAGTAACATGACAGCAGGCTCGCTGCAACTCTGCCTTGAACTCTCAGAGATCACAAACACAGAGTGTCAGGGATTGGGAGGGACTCTGCAGATGCTGGAGTCTAACCCCCTGCCAGAGCAGGGTCACCCAGGGCAGCCCACACAGGAACAGAGCCAGGTGAGGTTGGAAAGTCTCCAGAGCAGGAGACTCCACAGCCTCCCTGGACAGCCTGGGCCAGGCTCTGGCACCCTCCCAGGGAAGAAGTTTCTCCTCATGTTGAGGTGGAAGCTCCTGTGCTCCAGCTGCACCCATTGTCCCTTGTCCTGTCCCTGAGCAGAGTCTGTCTCCATCCTCCTGGCACTTCCCTTAACATATTGGCAGACACTGATGAGCTCCCCCCTCAGTCTCCTCCAGGTTAAAGATCCCCAGCTCCCCCAGCCTCTCCTCAGCAGGGAGATAAGGGACCCCATGCTACAGTCAAGCACTTAGTGTTTAAAACCAAACAAAAAAATGGAGTTCCACCTGGGATTTCCCTTCCCTGCAGAGCCACTGACCTGCTCACCCACCTGTAGCACCATCACCCGGGGTCTCCCCTCCCTCCTGCACCCAGCCTGGGCTGTGCATTGACAGACAGCTGTCAATCTTGAAGATGGGAGGACTTTTTAGTCAGTCTTTATTTTGGTTGGGTCTCAGCAATTTAAAGAAGTCCAGCCTTTGGCAAACTTCAAGCTCAGGCAGCAGCTGAGGTGTGAACTGAAGATCTGAAGCAGCCAGATCCTCCTCGCTGCAAAGGTGGTGTCTGCACATTCAGCCTGCTGATTGACAGCCTCACAATTACCTTTCTGATGGAGGTAATTAAGCAGTAAATGAGGTAAATAGTTAAGGCAATGGGAAAGAGGGAGGATGGAGATCAATCTGAATGGTAGAACATCCTCTGGTTTTTAGGAGCATTTCCCTTCCACGGGCATGTTACGACTCTCGTTGATCATTTCAATGAAAAGCATTTATAATGCACTTTACAAATCATTGACAGCTCCTCTTTTGTCTGGGCTTCATGCTAGCTAATGGAAATTGATTTAAATAAAAAATAATTTACATGTTCTTGGAAGATTTCATTGAATTTACAAGGGCTGGAGCACACCGCATTAATTATTGCTCTGTCACCGTGGCAAGCTGGCGAGAAATGAGATATAAAAAACCCAGGAAAAACTAGATATAATTACCATTCAAATGACTGGGGCATGAAAATTAATCACATGGATTTGGAAAAACATTATTATTCCTGTCAACAATAGGAGGCCAGGTCTTTTGTTCAGAACTTTTTTATTTTGATTTCCACTCACAATTCATTCCAGACTCACTTCTGTGCCTTGTTCTTACTTCCAGATGTGTTTACAAAGGGGTTGTCACATGGGATGACTTGAATTACAAGGGATGTAATCCCATCCTTTCATGGTCTTGGGTTTGGTGGCTATCAAGCTGTGCTAGATACTTCAGATCCTCCTGGTGGGTTCTTGCTGGGCTCCCGTTGTGACTTCAGAGAGGCCAGAGAGTCTCTGGGAGACATTTGGCCTTGGGAAGTTTTCAGCTTCTTCATGGGGATGAGGAGAAGGTTGTGCATGGGTTGCCTGGTTCTGCTTCTTCAAACATCATCTGAACACTCCAGGGCTTGGTCACCCCACCCATAATGCAGAATTGCTTTTTCCAGCCCCTCCTCCTCCTTGATTCCCCTCTTTCTTCATTAATTTTGGTACAAAAACCCAATATATTGTCACTCTGCTGGGACAGCAGTGTTGATTTACTCCTGTGTGGCTGAATATTCACATCAAGATGAATTATGGGGGAAAAAAAATATCATTCTTGGGGGTTTTTTAAAATAAATTGCTAACAAATTCATGCACTTTTTTTTCCAGGCAAACCAGTGATGATAGTGACTGAATACATGGAGAATGGATCTCTGGACACATTTTTGAAGGTAATACTTGGATCCTTTCTCCAGGGGGACCTTGGTCAGAATTGGGGTTCTTCACAGAGGGTTAAGATCAATGCAAATGGGTGCTGGGTGCTGGTCCAGCTGTTGCTGCAGTCTGGAGGCAGGAGCAGCTCAGTTGTCTGTTTGATCTCTATTTAGACAGCATCACAGAGGGTCTGGTGTGTGCATTTCACAAACAGATAAGAATAAATGGAAGGATATTGTGTTTATTTTAGAAGACAATCTGCCACACTGAAATGATTAACTCACCCTGCAAAACTTGTGTTTTGAGAGCAGATTCACACTCCAACGTGGCAAACCCCAGACTTGTCAGAGTTATTCCATGTAATGTTAGAGCCAGAGAAGGGAGAACAGGGGAAGTGGCTACAAATCATAGAACAAGAGACTGGCAGGGGGTGGGAGAGAGACCTCTGGAGATGCTGGAGTCCAACCCCCTGCCAGAGCAGGGGCACCCAGGGCAGCCCACACAGGAACAGATCCAG
>JAOEGS010018236.1:8015-22422 GCA_025447755.1 Corythornis vintsioides | reverse complement strand
CTCTGAGCACCCTGCTCTAGTTGCAGCTGTCCCTGCTCTCAGCAGGGCTTGGGCTGGATCAGCTCTGGAGCTCCCTTAACCCAGACACTGCTGGGATTCAATGATCCTATGGGAAGCACCCGCTGACCCTGGCACTTTGTCTCGGCAGGTGATCAAGGCTGTGGAGGAAGGGTATCGCCTGCCCAGCCCCATGGACTGCCCAGCTGCCCTGTACCAGCTGATGCTGGACTGCTGGCAGAAGGACCGCAACAGCAGGCCCAAGTTTGAGGAGATTGTCAGCATGTTGGACAAGCTGATCCGCAACCCCAGCAGCTTGAAGACGCTGGTTAACGCCTCCAGCAGGTAGGGGCTGGGGCTGCAGCTCCTTTCCCCCTTGGCTGAATCCCCAGGGTTGAATTCCCACTCGGTGTTCAGCCCACATGGATCTTCCTCCACTTTCAGAATGGGGGGAGTTTTCCCAGATCAGCTTTTTCCTGTTGAAATTGGCAGAAATTGGGTCACTCTAAACACGGTGCTGCTGCCACAAGGAGAATTCCTGTGGCCTGTCTTCCAGGAGTCTCAGCAGGATTTCTAGGGCTGTGACAAAGCTACCTGTGCTCTACCCCAAGGTTAGAGAGGACAAGGATTGAGTGCATGAAGGAGATAGTAAATGCTGCTCAAATTATCTGCCTGTTGACTTTATCTTGGTAATACAAATGAAGGGAGTCTCTCGGGGAAGCTGGGGATGTGCAGAGCTCACAGATGTCCAAGTGCATCCTCCCACCCCTGTTCCCAGGATTGCTGGCTGCCACCACTGGTTCTGACAGCCCTGGTAAGCACGAGGGGCTCTCTGTGCTGCCCAAAAAAAAGCTCTGCACAAACCACCACCAGGCAGCATGGAAGTAACACTGGAATCTGAAGAGCTCTGTGGATAAAAAGGAAGGTAAATACAGTGAAGAAAGCTGCACTGGGGGAAAAGAGATGAGTATTTTTTAGTGAGGTTTAGTTTGGGGTCTCCATGATACTTTTTGGAGAGGCTTTTTCTTTATTCACCCAAGTATTACCTGTGAGCCATCTGTTGCTAATCACTCAGTGCCTTGCATGCTCATGAAGGAGTGATGAATATAAATCACTGCTGCTTCACCATGGCAGTGGAGTTCCCCTGATGAACAGGGGAAGAGGCCCTTCAGAAAAGATTATCCTCACATCCTTTTGCTTGTCTGATGAGGTTGGACTGGTGCTATGGAGCAAAGCAGATGTGCTGTTGTGAGCTGAGACCCATCCACCTCTGCCCATCTCACCTGTTGCTGCCAGAGCTCCCATCCCCATGGTGACGTGTCCCCATCCTTGGCATCTCATGCACTGGAAGAGAAGGAACAAGAAATCTCTGTTAATTTTTAAATACAGGCTAGATCTGATTCCTCAGGCTCTTTTACATGCATCATTTACCATCTGAAGGAGAAGTTACTCTTATTAGCAATTAGATGTACTGTCAGTGCCAGCAAACATGCAAGAAAAGGTTTATGATAGCACAGAATATATGAAGTTTCTCTTTTATTTGCAGGTCAGAACAGTCATTTTCCTGGGGTGGTTCATAGACTGATGCCAGAAAAGAGGCAAACAGGCAGCAAACTGTTTCCTTGAGCACTTTGCTGATGTTTTATTCCATGCCTTGGCTCATGCAATTCCAAACCTCTCCTTTTTGGAGCTGCTGTGGGTATTTTTCATATGGATGGAGCACCTGAGCAGCCAGGCTTTGGGACTGTGTTTCTATAATCACAGCTTGCTGAGCCCAGACCATAGTAATTCCAAATGAATCATCATTTCAACATCCAGCAGCTGTAAAGGATTTTTTAATATATGTAATGTATTCTTTATGGAAATTCTCATTAATGCAAATAAGGGAGCAAGTCACTCTCTACATTACAGCACGCACATATTGGTAGGTAACTCCTGACATTAGTGATGAAAATCCACTTCTCATTATGATTACTTAGGAGTTTTGAATTCCTCATGTGGATAAAATGTTATGGGAAGCCATTATGTTCTTGGTACTGCAAATATTCACATTTTATTGGGCCTTTCAGCGTCGCTATTAGATAAACAAATAATACTAATGCTCTCATAAAATACATGCAGATTCCTGAGGTGCTGTAATAACACAATATCCCAGCTCCCTGTCCAGCTCAGAGTCTTCTCAGTGTAATTCTCCTTGTCAGGGGCTAACCCAGAAAACATTGGGGTGCTTTTTTAACCTATAAGGCTTATTAGGGGTTTTTTTACCTATGGGTTAAATAATGCTGAAGTTAGCTCAGTGTCCTGGCTTACAGAGCTGGGGACAAATGGCTTTTCTTTCCTGGCTGACAGGCCCTCTTTGCTCTCTGCACATCATCAGATTCTGGACCCCCATTGTGCCAGGTGGTTGTGCCCTCAACAGCTTCTCCCTGCAGGGTGGCAGGGGCTGTGCTGGGGTGTGGAGCAGGAGTCTGTCTGTGGTGTGAGGGCTGCAGCCTGGTTGGAACATTGCTGCTCTCTGCAGGGCTCACTGGGTGCTGCCTATGGCCAAACTCCTCACCCACCTCCAGGGCACTTCCCCTGAAGCGTTGCCAGCAGCCAACCCGTGCCCCTGCTGGGAAATGCCAGCTAGGTTCCAGCTGCCAGACTCTGGGCTGTCCTCAGTTAATGATGGGATTTAGAGGAGGAGGAAAACAGAGTGGGAGGAGTGAAAGCAAAGAGTATGAAGCAAGAGTGGTGGAAGAGGAGCCTGGCCGTGGGTGAGAGGTGGTGGGGATGGGCACTAGTCCTCCCCTCCTCTTCCTGCTGGCAGTGAGGATCAGAAATGGCAGGAAGGAGCACAGAAGGGGGAGAAGTTCCAGCTGAAGTGGGAGAAGTTTCAGCTAAAGTGGGAGAAGTTCCAGCTGAAGGGGTGTGTTTGATACGTTCCCTGCTGAGCCTGCTGGAGGGGTTTGGGCTGCAGCAGCCACCAAAAACACAGTGAAAGAATCCTCCTGACCATCTAAAAATGCAAGCCTCTGAATCATGTTGGGTCCATCGTGGTGCTGATTCTGTCTGCTTCTGGATTTCCTTGTCTCCAGGGTATCAAACCTGCTGGTGGAGCACAGTCCAGTGGGGAGCAGTGCCTACAGGTCAGTGGGGGAGTGGCTGGAGGCCATCAAGATGGGACGATACACGGAGATCTTCATGGAGAATGGATACAGTTCCATGGATGCTGTGGCTCAGGTGACCCTGGAGTGAGTAGTGCTCAGATCATTTTCACTTCTTGTGTTGGAATGGCAGAGTGGGGAAAGACAGGCTGTTCAAAAAGCTGGAGGGAGGAGGCTGCAGAAAGGGAAACCTTGGTTTGCAGTTTGCAGTTTCTCTGGTAGCATCTGTACCTATGAGAACAAGTGCAGGTCACTACAGCTTATGGTCACTACCATGGCAGCCAGTACTTGGCTCCTTTACTGAAAGAAAGTCATGCTTGGGTTTGAATTACTGCCAGGCCTTTCTGCATAACAGCAGCTGATTCTTTGGAGTTACCAACAAATAAAAATGACACCTACTAGTAAATGTCTAGGAGCTGGAATCCCTGCTGAGGCTTTATACTGGGTTAGCTGGTTTCACAGTCAGTCTGGACTGAGCAAGCCAAGCCAAGTGGAGGCATGGAAATAGCATTCAACAGTGTTTCTCAGTGTGTGCCAGTGCACATACAGAATTCGTGCTGAGGATGAGAAATACAACAAGAAAAACCTCCCACACCCCCCCAGAAGCCCAGCCTTTGTCCTGCTGCCCTCAGGCTTGCCAGGGTGGAGGGGCCTTTGCACGTGATGCAGGTCAGTCCATGGAGTCCAGTGTTGCATTCCATGCATGGAGGGAGTGCAGGAGCATATCTGCTCTCACTCAGGTTTGATTTGCTCCACTCACATCACCAATATTTGTCCCTTACACCTGGACTCACCCAGTCTCCTTTCAGGCATTTCCATGAAAACCCTGAGCTAGGAATTAAATCCTCTCTAACAGGAGTCAGGGTGCATGGATTTCTACCTGGATCCCTTTTTTGGTGCCCGAGACTCTTACACGTGATTTCCCAGCCTGATCCTGCCATTATGTGCCATGTTACTTTGGCTTTTGAGGGCTCCATGCTTCCTCTCCTACTGATCTGCTCTGGCAGTTCCCAGGAACACCAGGCTCCACTGAAACAAGTGATCTACCAAGGAAGAGATCCATCCCCAGGGGGTCAGAATCCACACCAGAAGGCAGGCAGAAAGAGGAGGGATAGGTTGAGACAGTAATTAGAAAGAAAAGGAAAACATTGGAGCTCCCCTCTTCTGTGCCACCTCAATCTTGGAACCAGAGCAAGCTCTGGTAGGAAATGTAGATTGTCTAAAATACGTGGCAGACTTGTTGCTGAATTCATCCTGCCAAAGAAGCAAAGCAGGTTTCATGAAAGCTTCCAGTTTCTTCTTCTTTAGAATTTGTTGCTGTTTCAAGAGCACTAATAGAAGCACTCAGAAAGGAAATGCTTTGGTTTGGCTCAGAGAAAATACTGAGTTTGAGCCCAAATTAATGGTTGGCTTTGACAGTAAGTTAGAAATTCACTTACTTGTGGAGCTTTAAAAAGTCAGCATCCCCCTGACAAAACCTATTCTTATCCTCCTGTTTTCTTGAGGGCAACATTTCAGATCATGAAATCTCCTTAATTTGGCTTTAAAAAATATTTTAAAAATTAAATACTTCCTTACATTTACTCTTTGATATTCCAGAAATTTCAGAAGTGTCCCCCCAAATCTTTCCAGGCTACCCAAAAAGTACTTCAAAATGACTTCTCCAACTGGCAGTGAACCAAGAAATCCATTCTCTCTGCAGTCCTAGACAGAAAGGCAAGTTGGTTTCAAACATTTTAAATAAGATTATAGCTGCTCTAACCTTCACTAGCTGCAAACTGCCCCTAAAGCCCCCTCCATCAGATCCCAGTTTGTTCTTTAGAGTACAAATGTCATCCTGCTCTGGTCCTTTGCTGGTCCCAGTGAACACAACATGCCTGAGCTGCTTGGCTGCAGCTTTCTTCCAAGCTTGTACACCAGTGCAGAGGAGCCTGGGGAGCTTTCTGGGGTTTATTTTGGGTTATTTTGAAGCTGAAAGAAGATGTTTCATGAATCCATCTTGCATTTCATTGAAATAACTCCAATCCATGGCAGCAAATAGATGCTTCCCTAGCTGCCTTGGACAGAGGAGCTGGCATGAGTCAGGCTTGAACAGCTCAGACATGCACCTTGGCATGGCAGGGATGGCTTAGCAAGAAGGTTTGACCCCACTCAGGTCTGTTTTGGGGAGAAGTGTTCATTAAAAAGCCAACCAACCATCTGAATCAAGACCTCTCATCCCTCTCAGAGAGAGTCAAAGAAGAAAAAAACCAATCCACCAGGTTCTCAGCTGTTAAAAAAGGAGAAACCACCATCACAGTGGCTTAAAAGGAAAGATGTCCTGTGTTGAAGAGCTGAAGCACGTGCCCAGGCTGATGTGCACTGGCAGATTGCCCTTAAAAGCAACCAAGTCAGGCAGAGAAGTTGCTCCTGGGTAGGCTCAGCTGAGACTCTCATGGGCTCTCCAACAAGTAAACATTAAAGGTTAATATATTGGGGGTTTGGGTTTTCTGAAGGGTTTTGGTATTGGGTTTGTTGGTTTTTTTTTTCTCCTCATAAAACATTTTGTACTCTGAAAAGGAGAATTCAAGTTAAATGTTCCTTGTCTTTTTTAATAGAGGCAACTGTTCAGTATATTCCAGAGCTGGGACTTGGGGGGATCAGGTGAAAAGATGATCTGAACATCTGAAAGTAGCTTGCTTTCCCCAAATGACATCAGTAAAACATTCTTTACTATTTTAAGAGGTTGCCTTCAAATACCATCCCAAAATGATCTTCTGCAAATTCTAACTGTGGAGGAGATAGATGTGGAAATGAGCTGGAGAAAGGAGAACTGGGTAATCACTGCTAGAAAAGGCAGGGGCAAAAATAACCCCTAAAGATATGAATGTCAAGAACTCCTAAAATCCACCAGCACTGTAGGAGGGGTTGGCCACAGCACTGATGGGAACCCAGCTTGTGGCCTCTGCACAGGGCCTGGTTCAGATGGTAGCTATTCAGCTTATTTTGTTTTTACCCCCCCCCCCCCACCCCATCTTGGAGTGCAAAGCAAAATCCCAGTCACCACCCTGTTTGATGCATTCACTCCAGCCAAGAGTAGTGACAAATTCCTGAGAGGGAAAGCTGGAAAACCTCCAAGGGGTGGCTATCTCCCCAAGTCCTGAGCTCTGCCTGCTTCAGCAAAGACCTGCAAATGTGTGTGTGCAAACCAAGAGTGATCTCTACATGTAGCTCTAATTCTTGCAAAGGGACGAATCACCTTGTGAAAAGTGGAGCCTCACCCTCCACCCCCTCTTTCCAACTGGATATCAGACTTGAAGGCAACCTTTCCAGTGGACCAGACCTGCTCTTTAAACTTGGGGACCACCTAGTGACTTTTGAGTGTGTCTGGAGCTCTGTCAATCCACTGCAAGATTAACTTTCCCAGGACAATACTCAAGACTAGATAGATCCATGACATGAGTTTCAGTCTGACCCCTGACTGGACCAATTCCTAACCATGTGGACTCCACATTTCCACCTCCTGTACTCACTGAATCTCAGGACACTCTGATGTTTGTTACTAGACGAAGAGCTCGGAAGATTTGTAACAATATGTGCTGTGTTGCTTTGCATTGTATATTAATTTATTTTTCTTTTTTCCTTCTAAAATAAAATAAATTATTGGTTGAAAGGTATGCTTGATGAAAAGCATTTAAGAGTTCACCTGCTCTAGGTGCTTCTTCCTAACCTGAAATCTCAGTCCTGAGGTTGTGACACTGCGTCTGCTTCTGAACAAACCCAATTCTCATCTCATCATTGAGCAGGATGGTAATAATAAGAGCAGATGAACCCTTAAAAAAAAACTTTTTAAGCTCTCATTTCATGCAAAAAGTCCCTAGCAAGTGGATTCCTCTCTCTCTTTAGTGTCTTCTGAAGGTCTTTGAGGTTCTTCTTTCCCCTTGTTCAAACTGACAGCTAACAAACTCCCATGAGTAGCCCCAGTCTGCACGGGCAAGGTTAGACCACGTGGAGAACAGTGGTGGTGACATCTGGCCTGGCTGGGAGATGGAGTAGAAACTATCTGTGGTAGCTTCTTGGCTGCTGGCCACAGAGATCTTCCAGGAACCTGGCCCTGAACTGGTGAGGGGAGTTGTATTTTATGTGGCAATCCAGTCCTAGTCCTGCACTGTGTTTGACAAACTGGTCCATGGTGTGTAAGTAGTTCTGTTTGTAAATAAAATGTTTTAAATATATTTCTTACAATGTGGAGACCCTGAATTCAACCCTTGGAAAATGGAAGATGTTACAGGGAAGGGGGTTCTGTGGTGGCCGTGGGGTGTTGCAGCTGGGCTTTGCTGCAAGGTGGTGGTGAGAGACCAGCAGGTGTCAACAGGCTGCTTTGGGGGAGCCAACACAAATATTCCCCTTTATTTCCTTGGCTTTTCCATCATCTTAGCTCAGCCTCTTAGCACCCTGTTGGCCAGTGGGTAAAATTCCTGCCTGTTCCCATGTTGAGCCTGATGTGGATGAAAGAGAAGGGGAAAGGGGAGACTTCTCCCTCAAATGAGGATAAAAGTTGTCTTATTGCTGGGAAGGGAGGGGGTGTGTCAAGCATTGTGCAGCAGGGGGATCCCCCAGCACCCATGTGCAGGGATCTGTGGCTTTGGGCTGGACCCACAGTGGTGCTCACACAACCCAGTGCTGGGTGCATCCTGGATCCTGATCACCAAGTGTTTGGGTCTTAGTTGTGCCTTTCAGGGAATTGCAAAATTCTATTTTTATTTTGTAGATATATTATTATTTTCCTTGCAAAACCCCAGACAAACAACCCCCCCCCCTCCCCCGACCTCTGGAGCTGAGCCTGGTGAAATAACCTGTTGGCTGCCAGGCAGCTCTGGTCTAGAGCTTGAGCAGGGTTGGTTTGCAGCCCTTTGGCACAGCAGTTGAGTTTTTTGGTCACAGTTTGGTTTAAAGGTGACTTCAAGGGATGGACAGGCAGGTGCACAAGGTGCTGGGAGGCACACATGAGAAATGGGATGTAAAGCTGCTTTCTCAGGCAGTTCTGGGCAAGTTTTGTTGCTGCCTTTGCAAAACTTGGGGTGGCTTTTGAAGACAGCTGCTGGTTTTCTACTAGGTGAGCATCTGGCTCAGGAGCTGCTGCTCCTGGTCTGTCTGCAGAGGGGAAAAACCTCACGAGAAGCTTCCTTCCCCGCCCCTCCCCCAAGTGCTTTTGGCACATTCAGGAAGATTTGGTATTCAAAGCAACAACAACAAAAAATAGACTGGATCCCCTGGTGAGCAGCTAATGGATTGAAACAAGAAACTCCTTTTTTTTTCCCTTCTTTCTCTCTTGTAAATCAATGAGGTGCTCCTCAAGTATATTGAGTTAAGGGGATACTAGAAGGGGGGTGGGGGAAATGGTGTAGTGAGTGGGGATTTTGTTATCAGCCTGACAGAGCTGTGTGTAGAACACCAAGGTGTACATGCCTTCCTCATAGCTGCAGGCTGTTTGTTTCTGCCTAACATGCAAGAGTATCAGAAATGATACAGGTGTGAAATCTGGTGCTGGGTTATCCAAAGAGCTCAGCTTGCACTCGGGATATCTGGGATTAAAAGCACCCAAAAAGCTGAGTTTTCAACCAGTGCCAGCAGAGCAGCACTCAGCAGGGGCAAGATGTTGCCTCTTGAAAATATCAGGTCCTATACTGGGTTGATTTGGTTGGATTTTTTTGTTTTTGTTGGTTTTTTTCCTCCTTGGTGTGAATTTCCAACTGTGCTGTGTACATAAAATAAATGGCATGTGACAATAGCATTCCTGCCCTTTCCGTCATTATTGCTGGAATAGCTTCCAATCCAGTGGAGGCAGAAATGGCAGCATGTCCCCCTGGGAAGGTAGGCACCTTCTGCAGGAGCTGCAGGCTTTGCCCTGCCAGGTAAGGAGCTCTGCTGCTGGGTCCCACTGGCCTCCCCTGCTCCGTGCCCCTTGGCGCCGAAAAGGGCACGGGAAGGAGACGGAGCCCTCAGCCTGGAGCAGGAAACCTGCCCTTTTCCACATCCAGCAGCTGAGAGCCTGGCAGCCCTTGGACAACAACAGAGCTGCCTTTTGGCATCCACCAGCTCGTGTGTGTTACCAACCTGCACTTGGGGTTGCTTCTGGTTGAAAGCATCTGTGTCCTTGGCCGTGGGTGGTTGGTTGAGTTCACTCAGGGAAGGTGAAGCTGCTGAGAGGGGCACCTCTCTGTCCCCACAGTAGTTTGGGACAGTCTTTTGATGGTCACTGCACGTTTTCAGCACCTTTCCCACTTTGCCAGCTGTGGAGGCCAGGTTTGCAGTATGTTTTAGATGGTGGTTGGGCTCCCCAGTGTTGCTGGTGATCCCCAGCCCTTGCACACTCCATTGTGGTTTCCAGGAGGTCACATCTGTCTGGTTTTCAGTGGAGCTTTCTCCTGAGAGAGCAGCTCTGGGATTCACACGGCTGTTGGCAAGACCCTAGAACCCTACTTTGAAAACATCCTTTATTCAGTCCAGCCTGGAGATAGAAAGTGAGGGGCTGATGCTTCTCTGGTGGAGGTCTTCATACAGAACACCACATCAACCTGCTTCCCAGTCTCTGTGTCTTGTGCTGGAAACAGATGCACCTGCCTTGGTGTTTCTTCTGAGCTTTTATTCCAACTGTTTCTGCATTCACTCTTTTCCCCCTATTCAGAACTTCCTACAGGGCTCCTCTGCCATAACCCCATGCTTTTAGATGTGTCAGTGAATCCAATCACCCAAAGTCCTGCTGAGCTGTCTACAGGCAACAGCTTGTCCCCCTCCTGTCTTTGGATGAGACAGATTGTCCCCTGGAGGTGCCTCTTTCATGCCATAACCTTGGTGATTACCTTCATCTGTACACCTAAGTTTTAGAGGGCTGGACTTCTGAGAAAACAGTCTTTCCTCCCAGTTCTGCACTTCACATCAACTACCTTCTTTGGCAGCTTTTCTGCCCCAGCAGATAAAGCAAATGCCTTTGGCTGGTAGAATCCACCCCTCCAAACAGTATTAAACATGGGTTTAGGTGGCACAGAGTGGAACTGTGGTGCTAGCTCCTGGTGACTTTAATGGGTCATTGGGGTGGTGGCCACGCTGCTCAGCTCTCAGTGGGAGCTGGCTCTAGGATTGTGGTTTGTGTATCCTTAGCTTTGCCTAGTCCAAAGAGGAAGGAAGCCTGCATTGACCTCACTGCTCCCTGCTCACAGCCAAGAGCAAATAGCAGCCTCTCCCAGGAGAGGAAACCACAACACAGGCTTTCCTCTTGGAAATCCAAGATTCCAAGCCAAGCAGATTCCTTAGCCAAAGGTGACGCTGATGCTTCGCTGTCCGGCTTCTCTCCATGGCTGGTGAGGTGGCCTTGGTCAAATCACAGGGTGTCAGGGGTTGGAAGGGACCCTGGAGAGCTTCCAGTCCAACCCCCTGCCACAGCAGGCCCATGGAATAGAAGCTAATCCAGCATAGAGCACTCAGAAATGCATTCAGGTGGGGCTGGAAAGTCTCCAGAGCAGGAGACTCCACAGCCTTCCTGGGCAGCCTGTGCCAGGCTCCGGCACTCTCACAGGGAAGAAGTTCCTCCTCCTGTTGAGGTGGCACCTCCTGTGTTCCAGCTTCCATCCACTGCCCTTGTCCTATCCCAGGGCACAGTGAGCAGAGGCTGCCCCTCCTCCTGACACTCAGCCCTCAGCTCTGGATAACCATGGATTCAATCCCCTCTCAGGCTGCTCTGCTCCAGCCTAAAGAGCCCCAGGGCAGGGCTCTTAGCAGACACACGTTCCATCCTCCCAAGATGCTGTCAGCCACGCCAACACTAAACTAAATAAACCAGGGCAGTGGCACTTGCCAGCTGGGCTTCAGGAGCTGCCCGGGGCAAGGAGCAGGCGCTGGCAGCAGCGTTGGCAGTGGCGGGGCGTGGGGCGCGCGGGGCGTCTGCCTGAGCCGGCCCCGGAACCAACGTCTGCTTTCTCCACAGGGATTTGAGGCGGCTGGGAGTGACACTTGTTGGTCACCAGAAGAAGATCATGAGCAGCCTTCAGGAGATGAAGGTCCAGTTGGTGAACGGGATGGTGCCATTGTAACTCTTGTTGTAAAGTCGCTTCCTCCGGCGGGTCGTGCCTGCACTTTGTACACTAAGCCCCGAGATTTATTTTGACTAAAAAAAAAAAAAAAAGATTTCTATATTAAAAAAAAAAAAAAGGGAAATTCAGTGGTTTCTACAACTGAAGGACGTTCGCCTCGGTCACAGTGTTTGACTCTCCAAGTTTTCCTTTTCTTCCTATTGGTGTCCTCATCCTCATGAAGTAAATGTTAAGATGCATGGAACGTGGAAACGACTCTGCTGTCCGTGAGGTTCACCCGCCCCTTAAGCTTCAGTGATGACAACAAGAAGCCTGTCCCAGCACAAGCTGTCTGTACGTGGGAGATATAACTAGCTATAAATCTAGAAAGTACCCTGCTGTACTGAATCACAGCAGCACATGGCCACACGTCCAAGGACTGACTTCAGGAGTTGTTTTGTAGCTGGTCGTGGGCTCCCAAAAGCTGCAGTTTACTGAAGTTTAACTTGGGGTCTTACTCGTCTACAGAAGTGTATTGAAGAGCAATATTGATTAGATTATTTCTTGATAGAGATTTTGTTTTGTACATTTCAAGAAAAGAAGAAAAAAAAAAAAAGAATGCTGTTACACAGCATTAAGTTATAGAGACTAGTGTATAAACATGTTGCTTGCTCCATGGCAAAGACAGGGTGTATATTTCATTTTCTTTTTCCCTCCCTCTGTGTTACCAAGTTCCTTTTGTTTGCTCTTCTGGGAGGACACTACATAATGATGTAAATACTGTACAGTTTGCTACGCATCAGGTACAAGATTGGGGCTCTTCCCTTGGTTCTCATTTGTTTGGGGTTTGGTTTTTTTTCTTCCTCTTTCACTTTTGTTTTGTCCTCCTTTTGTGTTATGCTTTATATTTTTCCTGATGTTTGGTTTGAGCAACACATAAAGCCTTCAGGAGTTTGGATCACGTGTATAAGGAAGGAGTCTGTGGAAATAAAAGATGTTGCCCCCTCTTCCTTTCCACTGTGGGCTGGGGACATCCAGCAGAGAAGTAAATCAGTTTCCATGTGTGAGTCCTGCTCCAGGAGCGTGGGGTGGACTCTCCACTGGTGTCCAGTCTGGTACCAATCACCCACTGCAGCCCTTGCCTGTCTCTGGAGGGAAACCAGGAGGGGGCTTTGTCTGAAAGGGATTGTGCTGTTCTCCTCAGGAGAGCTAAGCCCTGGGGTGCATTGTGGGGTGAGCCCGTGGAGATTTTGCAGGATTTCCCCCAGAGTGGTGGGATTATCTGTGGAGCTGTGCTGTCCCACATTGTCTCTCTGGGCATTTTCAGTGTGGGTGTGGAGCTGGAAACTTTGGGGCAGGGCAGAGCAGCCCAGTGCAGTCACAAGTGCTGGCATACAGTGGGTGAGCAGACCCCATCCCCTTCAGTGAGCACGGCTCAAGTCAGCACTTTGTTGTAGCTGGGGCTGTGTGTCCATCTCACAGCTGCTCATTTCAGAGGGACATGAAGGCCACATGATCCCCTGGGAATCCCACCAAGAAACAGTTTGGGACCATCCTCCTCCTTTGGTTGTAAGTAGGATGAATTGAGGCAGTTCATCTGGTGTCCACAGGTTGGGTTTTTGATTTGTGAAGGCTTCAGTAAAGAGAAGGGTTTCAAAGTGGCTCTGGTTTGGTGGCAAGAGTTTGCTGGTTGTGTAGATACTTTGGTTCCTCAGAGGCTGAGCAGCATCTCCTAGCATCCCATCAAGAGGTGGACTTGCTGCAGCAGCCTTCACCCCAACACTGCAGAGCTGAGCCTGAGGAGCTCCTCCAAAAGCATCCTCCACATCTGGCAGAAGCAGGTGTCAGTTGCCAGCTTCAGCTCTTTCAAAGGCCTTGCTCCCATTTCTCCCAAGCCTTTGGATGAGATTTGATACAAAAAATGGTTCCTAAAGAAATGGGAAAGGTCTGAGAGGAGGTGGTTGAAAGGTCTGAGAGGAGATGGTCAAATGTTTTCACAGCAGCAAGACTTTCAGCTGGGCTTCTGCAGGCAATATTTGCCTGTTCTGAAACAACCTCTTCCTTCTCCTCCTCCCAAGCTCCTCAGGAATCAGGAGAGGAGCCACAGTGAGGCCTGACAACTCCTGGTGTGATTTCTCATCCTGTCGTTTCATTTTGGCAGTCACTGGACCACAAAAGCTGGGCCAGGGGGATGGGAATCAACAATTTTGTTGCACAGAAGGGATCTGTCATACAATAAATAAGATTATTGGAGCTGTCAGCAGAAGAATCCTGGGATTCCTTGTGCCTCCCTGCCTGCAGCACTTGGGAAAACACCTCGTAGGAAGACAGGACACTTGTTGGCACCAGGAGGAATCGTTTGGTTCTCACACCAAGAGCTGCTGTTGGAGAGCACACAGCACTTGCTGCCCATCATCTCCACTTGTGGGCTCTGCAGGAGGAGTTGGGTTTGGTTTGCTTTTTCCATGGACCTTTAACAGCAAAATAATCCCACCACCAACCCCTTGTGACCACTGGTGGGGTTGGAAAGGGTGCGCAGGCTGGGATGCTGGAGTCACCTCCCCAGTGATGAACTAGTGCAAACCAAAACTGTTCTCCAGCCAGACTGCTTTTGTATATAGGACACCTCTGCTCTGTTCCTCCAATAAATACAGAAATTGCCATTTTTCTTTCTTTCAAAAGCTGTTCTTGCAGTGGATCTCTGTGTACCAGGCTTTGTCTCAGAGCTAACAATAAAATAAAACAGTGTTTTAACAAGTAGGGTCCAAAAAAGTTACAGCTTCTGTGTCCACCAGCAAATTCCAGAGGCAAATGAGCTTTTTGGTTCCCATCCAAGAACTGTGCTTTGTATTTTGGGGCATGAGGGATGCAGTGACATGCAGTGACAGTCAGAGCTGACTGCTTGTGCTCTGAAGGTGGAGTTCCTCTCTATGGTAAGTCCAGACACTGGTTTGTTGGGATATTTTTCCCCCTCCCCAGTATATTTTACTGCTGATTGTGATGAAGGTAATGAATGAAAAGCCTCTTCTTGAGATTCTCCATTTGGGGAGAAGAAAATATCCCCAGGCATGGCTTGTGTAGAGTGAATCCCCCCCCCCCCCCCCCCCCTTTTTCTCCTCTCTTCCGGGAGAAAAAAAAAAAAAAAAAAAAAAAAAAAAAAAGGGAAAGTCAAAAAAAAAAAAAAAAAAAAAAAAAAACTTCATAATTTTTTCTTTC
>JAOEGS010018235.1:7277-21385 GCA_025447755.1 Corythornis vintsioides | reverse complement strand
ATATATATAAAATATGTATGAGATATCTATATCATATATATATATGATATCATAAATTTTGTTACTTTAAATAACAAGATAGATACTATTCTGAAAGCATCCAGAACATTAATAATTACAGACAAGAAGTTGACAAGTTCTGACATTTTCATTTATAATTGTATTTAATAGGCTGTCATTAGGATTTGGTTACACTGATTCAGATTCTTATTTGAAAACAGTACTATTTTCATAGAATCATAGAATGGTAAGGGGTGGAAGGGACCTCTGGACATCATCAAGTCCAAACTCCTGCCAACACAGGAACACCTAGGGAATGCTACACAGGAACAGATCCAGAAGGGTCTTCAAAGTCTCCAGAGAAGGAAACTCCACAACCTCTCTGGGCAGCCCGTTCCAGGGCTTTGTCACTTTCACAATGAAGAAGGCTGGCTGGTCTGAGGCTGGCTGGTTTATAATTACCAGAGTCCTTCTTGCCTTTTTTGAAGACTGGAGTGACTTTGTCTTTCCTCCAGTCCTCAGGCATCTCACCTGTTCTCCATGATCTTTCAAAAAAGATGGAGAGTGGTAGAGCAATAACATCAGCCAACTCCCTCTTACACTTGAGAGTGAACACCATCAGGGCCCATGGATTTGTGTGTGCTCAGATTATGCAGTTGATTTCTAACCCAATGAATTGAAGACTTAAGCAAAGAAGGCAGCAACTCTGCCTTCTCCACATCCCCTGTCACCAGGGATCCTGCATCATTCAGCATTGTGCCCACATTTTCCCTAGTCTTCCTTTTACCAATTATGTATTTGAAGAAAATCTTCTTGTTCTCCTTTACTTCCTTTGCCAGACTTAATTCCAAGAGCGCTTGGCCTTCCTTCTTTCACCCCTACAAACCCTGACAGCACTCCCAAGAGATCAGTCCCTTTTTCCACATGCTATGAACTTCATTTTTCCACTTGAGATTTTTCAGCAGCTCTTTGCTCATCCATGATGGTCTCCTGCCTCCTCTGCTTATTTTTTACTCAGAGGAATGCACCTGTCTTGAACTTGGAGGAAGTAATGTTTGAATATCAACCAGCTCTCTTGGGCCCTCTAACTTGTAGAGTCTTAGCCCAAGGGATTCCTCCAGGTAGGTCTTTGAAGAGCACAAAGTTAGCCCTCCTGAAGTCCAGGGTTGCAATCCTACTTATTTCTTTGTTGCTTCCTTGTATGATGTTGAACTCTACCATGATCACTATCACCAAGGCTGCTGCCAGTCTTCACACCCCTCAACCAACCTTCTTTGTTTATTAATGCAAGATCCATCAGCATTCCCTTCCTTGTTGGTGCTTTCAAAACCTGCATCAGGAAGTTACCATTGGAGCATTGCAAGAGCCTTCTGGACTGAGTATGCCTTGTTGTGTAGCCTTTCCAACAAGTGTCAGGGTGACTGAAGTCACCCATGATCACCATGGCATGAGATCTTGGGGCTAATTCCAGCTGCCTATAAAAGATCTTGTCAACATCTGCTTCCTTATTTGAAGAAGCCCTTCTTCAGTGGTCTGCAGTAAACACCCACAACAGTTTCACCTATATTTCTGTGCCGCTCGAGTTTGCAATTAAATTACTGACAGATGCTGAAAGATACATGAGCACTAGATGACTTGGAGGCACCACCCTTCTGTTATGTGAGCTGCTGTAGGTCACAGATGTACAGGGCTCTCTAACATTTCTAAACTGCACACTGCAACACTGCTTCAGAGGTCCTCATGCTAGCTCAGAGGAAGCTAAGTACCTACATTACACTGGTAAGAATCACCAACGTATCCCAGAAGCATTATATTCATGTCTATTCCAACACTGTTTTGAACTATAATGATCCCAAAGTCTTCATACTAAAATCTATGTGTTTGAGGTTTGTTTCTCCTGCCTAACCAACTAATTGGTTGGAAGGTCTGGCAGCAAAAGTCAGCTCAGTCTCAATCCCATTTTTCCTTCCTTTTCCAGTATTGTGCCTTTGATTGGTAATCTCAATTAGAAGTGGTGCCATTCAGTAGAACTAATTATTTCTCTTGTTCTTCACAACTCTGAAGGAAGTTAAGACTGGAGAGAAATTGGTGAATCAAAAGAACTTGTGGCTTGTCATAGTATTTGCTGATCTATTGTCACTGTAACATGTAGACTAACAAGATGGAACAGGTCTGGATAGATAATACACTAATGGTAATGTACAGAAAACAAAATAAGCATTTTAGGTTTCATGGAGTGTAACATATAAAACACTACCATAACTGTACTTAAATTGTCTCACTCTTGGGAAGCTAAAATGGAGCATCAGTGGTCTCTAATGGCAATTCTATGCAGGCTGATGAAAATGGTGGTAGAAAGGCTTAAGGACTTCTAAACTAATTGGATTAGTGTGTATATAATTACTAGGCTTACTCTGATACTACACAGTAATAGGATTTTTCTTATCAATTCCAATCTTAGACATCATGAAACTGCATGTGTCTATATACATCCCCCAAGAACTGCATGAATCACGACAGTACACAGACTTAAGATCATGAAGCAGTTCCTCTGAAAGCTCCCTTCTGAATACATTTATCTAGTGTTTTGCAAAATCCTCTAAATAAAAATATACACCCAAACAGATACATGTTTTCCAGTGTCTTATGTGCACTTTCACCTTTTCTAAACTGAATTTTCCAATCACATATGTAATTTAATGAAACAGGGCTTTCACTGAATACCTAATACCAAGCTCTCTCCAAAGCTGTGTTTAAGATAACTGGGTTTTTTTGTTTGTTTGCTTTGTTTTGTTTTGTTTTGTTTTTTCTTCAGCCAATTTCCAATCCATTAAGCTGTTCTACTTTTATCTTTTCTTCAACTTTTTAACTTGGACATTAACCTCTGTGGCTGGCCACAATTTCTTAAACACATTTGTTTTCAATATAGTTTCCTAGGTTGTCAGAAACTTTTTCTTAGCCCTGGATTTGTCTAGGATTAATTTTCACAAGGATTAATTTTGCATGAAACAGGGAGCCAGGATAGCCAATAGGAACCTATGTCCTCTGCTGACATGTCTAAGGACAAAGCAAAATCATCAGTATCAGCCTACTTTTTTTCCACCAGATAGGAACCTCTGCTCCTCATGCACTCCCCATCCTGTCCAGAATCTTCTAGTGATATTTCCAGAGCCTCTGAGAAACATTTCCTATGGACCAAACAAATATCTTCTCTTTTTCAGCCATCCCACATGCAGGCAGGACTTTCTGACTATATTCTTATTGTAAAGGTGCATTATTTACTATGGGAGTTTGAACTTTATTATTTGTTTATTAACCCACAGATTGTGCAAAACCTGTAAAAGCTAGGAAAGGATGAACATTACCCAGCTCCTTTGATACGGAAGGCAATTTTTTTTTTTTCCTTAAAAAAAAACAACCAAAACCAATTACTGAATATCTATTACATCTTCTTTATTACAGCTGTGGAGGTAAAAATAGTTGTTCTATAATACTAAAGGCAGGTTGATTCAGCCTATGTGCTTTTTAAAAGGGTAATTATTATTTTTTAAAATTTAAATCACATTATTTATTCACACATTGATAATTCTGAACTTTTTTCTATTGTTTAGATTACTTAGAACACATATTCATACAATAGCACCATAATTCATGTTATGGCTGTTACAAATAATTTAGATTTCTCACATGGAATTGTTTTCTCCTATAAGTTTCTATTTCAGTGGGGGGAAAAAAATAGATATATATATAATCCTTAGCCTGTTAAGCTATACTATACTCAGAACACTATTAGTGAAACATAGAAAAACCTCAGGCTATGTGAATCATTCTATCTCCAGTACACTGAAGTGTTTCAGTTATAATTATCTTAATTCACTGTCTTGCACTTTTCATCGACTGCAAATGTGATATCCACAATTTCAGTAATTTTGAAATCCTACAACTGCTAGTCAAGTACAACTGCATGAATGGGTTTGAGGCTTCTGCTACCCTTATATTCTGTACTAAAAGTGAATGTGTTAACAATTATAAGAAGGTAATTTTCACTTTCACTGATAAAAACAGGTGTGCAGACATTTCATTCCAAGCAAATTATTAGTTTTATTGTAATCACTGAGACTTTATGTGAACCTACATCACTTTTTTTTTACTGGTTAGATCTGACTTCATTTAAAAATTCAATTTAGAATTCAAATTAGAATTACACTTGTACTGTTACATATTGGTAGATATTTAATCAAGTTGATGATGAATATTAGCTAAGAGTCTGAAACACCAGAAATGTCACATTAGTTCTACGAAGTTCAAACTGATGATAGAAAATAATTAGACTGATTAAAAACATCTTCCTTTATAACATTTGTTTAAAAATCTTATCTGAACTCTTGACAAAAATAGAACAAGCTTAATAAGCCCATACTTATCATTTCAGATGCAGCTAAAGCATCCTAAAAGCTGAGTGACATGGAAATCAGCCATCTTATGTCTGTAGAATATATCTTACTAACTGTTAGAAGAGCAAAGAATGCAGAGAGGGAATTCTCTCTTCTTTTTTTTTAACTTCTGTTGATAACAGCATCAATTATTCATATCTTTCATGACTATTTGTGTGATGTTCCTAGGGATAAATCACATACAGCAGCTCATCTATGCTTCTACAAAGAACACATTTTCTTCTTTAACCTGGTCTTTACACTTTTTACATTGCTCTTTGGTGATTGAATATTTTTATCCTCAGAGACCTAGGCATTATCATGAATCTAACTCATGTAGCTTTTTTCATGTGAATTTATTTCTATTAAAAGTATTCGAGATTTCTTTTCCCTTCTTTTTCTTTTCCTCTTGTGCTTTTTTTGGGCAGAAATTTTCCAGATATTTAAATCTGAACTCTACACACTCTTTCAGAAATATTTTTTTTTTTCATTTACAATGTTTTGCAGCCAGTCTTTCTGGTAAAAGGGAGGAGAATTTATTTATTAAAGGCTGCTTGACATCGACAAGAAGACCATCAAAGAAATAAAATTAGCTTACTGGCAGAGCTGAGTGGCACAGGACAACATTTGCAATGCTGTGGCTGTGGTTTTAAAAGAAAAAGATTATTCAATCATTCAAATTATATAAACATCAGCTGAAGTTTGTTTGGTATTTCTTACTTGACATAATTAGGCTCCAAAGCTCATAATTTATGTGGTAGTTAAGATCCAGAATGCACTGATATGAACATTTGATATGAAATTAAAGAATGGACAGAATCTCAACCCCAATATCTCAACACAGCACACTCCCAGTTCTTCTTTATTAAGCACCAACGAATCATAAATCTCAACTTAAGCTTTTTTTGTGCTTTCCCTGTTCCTTGGGTTTCTCCATAGTATAATTTATCACTTGTGTAAACAGCATGTGGAGAGGATGAGAGGCTGCTGCTCAGGTTAGCAAAGGTTGAACAGGTGCCCAGATTCAATTCAGCAGGGGGTGTTTATAGGCCTTGGACTGCACAGATATTTTTTACCTTAAAGGATATCAGGATGAGTCATAAGAATTACTTGCTGGAAAAACATGCTCCCCAACAGAAAACTATAAAAGAAAAGGAAAATAGTTCTAGTGCAGAAAGATGAGATGATTACCCACAATTTCAGAAAGAAAACAAACAAACAAACCCCACAAACTAACAATCAAAAACCAAACAGAAATAAACAACTTTAAGGAGGAAATTTACTTGTTTATTTCTTGAAAAATAGCTTCTAGGCAGCTGCTGCTTTGTTTTATCCAGCTGTTCACATATATGGGGTAGTTTATTCAAATTAGACAGTTAGTGATTCTGGCCTTTACATTAATTCAGGGCACTAGTTTGCTCCTCCACTTGTGGACAGTTCATAGTGATTGTGTATTGAGTTTAATCTCATGCAAGGCAAAAAAACTCTCCAGTCAGTAAACTAAGGCTCTCTGACACACTCATATTCAAGTATGGCTGAAGTATCTTGGTTCTGTGAATATGAACCAGCAGGTGAACAGTTACCAAAGGTGCTATAGGAACAGTCTTAAAGGGAGAACAGGCTGCCAAGAACTGATCTGACAAACCTGTTTGTCAGCTCTATAAGAAACAATGTTCAAATAATATTTTACATATTATTATTATTATTATATTATGGGACATTATTATTATTCAATAATGTCCTATAACAATCCTCCCAGTTCATCACACCCTTCAGAAGAACCCCACCAAGAAAACATCTTTATCAGCTCCAGCTCTCAACGTCCAATATTTAGAAGTGTAATAGTCTCCTTGTGTCTTACAAACTTCATTCCCAGATAACCAGGTTTATATTGTAAAGACAATACAAAGCAGCAGATGTCTGAATTACAGCTGTGACTTCAAGACTACAAATACTGCCCAGTGAAATCTTTTAAGTACTTGGGTTGGAAAAAAACCTTGTACCATTAACTAGCAGTGAAAAGTACTTTTTAGAGGCTGCTACTCTTTTCCAGACAGGTTACATTTCTCAAAAAGTGAAAAAGGCACATTCTAGCAAGGCAAAATAGTTTGCAAGTGTAACTTAAAAAGTGCAACTGTAAGTTAAAGTGACTGCAGGAAGGGACACCCTATTTCTATCCCTACAATCAACTTATTTTGTCAAATCTTCTCATAATTTTACAGTCATGGTAAAAGTAATTTTTTCAGGCAACACTGCACAAATGTAGGATATAATTCAAAGGATGTATTTAAAGACAGGCATGAAGAACATATTGTCATTTACAAAAGAAAGCAAAAGAGATCAATCTGACTTCTCTCTATTTGCCCCTTATATTTTTCATTTTTTCTCAGTGTGCATTTTAACTTTAAAGTTTTCCTTTTTGATGTATATTTTATCATATCTCTATAAATAAAGACATTACAAAATTAATTCATTGTTCTTCTCAAGGGTTTCTAATTGAAAACATTGACTTGAAAAGGGAGGTTTCCAGCTTAAGTACATCCAAAGTAAATAAGTGTTGTTTCATGCATTTTGTCTACCAAGACACTGAATTGAGTATAAACACATTAAAAAGTAACATGAGAAGAATACAGGTAAAGAGGAAAAATGATATGCTAATTATCACAGATATATATCAACCCTATTATTAATCTTTGAGGTTACTCACAAGACTGAATAGCAAGCCCATTGGCAAAAACATACCTTTATTTTTATTTGTAAGTTATTTGGCAATTGTTTGCAGCAATGACATGACAAAATTACATGGATTTTGTACATCTGTCCTCCACTTTAGGTGATTAATTACTGAGAAGGTAGTAAGTGTAGATGGATTACAAATATCTATAAAAATAAGTATCTGCTCTTGTATTAATATTCTGAAAATTCTAAATGAGAATCAAGTGCTAATTGCATCAGTGAAGACTTGAAACAAACACTCTTCATGACTTGGAAAAAATCCAGAAAAATATATAGCTTTGCATAATATTCTGATTTCATTTCTATTACTCCTGGTGTTACTTCATATTTAAAAATATTTAATAATAGCAGTAAAATCTGGAAAAAACCATCCCTAAAATCTCAACTAATTTCCTCTTATTCTTTCCTGTCAGAATTCAGTGAGCATGTTCATTTTGAAAATTAAGTTCCCATGCCCATTTTTATGAAAGTTTCCATTGGAGCAAAGAACCATACAAAAGCACAAATAATCTGAGAATTTCACAAAATAATAGTTTTGATCAAAAAAAACATCCTTAAATATAATGTTTGCAAAATAGAATTTGCTTGAAAATAATATGCAATTATTTTAAAACCTTTTGTTTCTATGAATATCAGGAAAATCAGATTTATGATACGTATATTCCTACCATTTACTATGACGTAAAGAATACAAATTCCTAATTTTTTTTTTTCTTCTTGCTAAAGTTCAGTAAAAAATGTGTCTGCGTAACAAATCACTGCCACGTCCATTTCTAAATCAAAATGCAGAAAGTCAGGTTAATACTTTTAGAAGAGAGAGCTGATCAGTAGTTCCTGAGCCTGTCATAGATGCACTTGTTCCCATTAATGACGCTCCCTCCCTTCCTTTAAGCACCATGACTATAACTTTGTTATACATATCATACTTACAATCATAGAATCATAGAAATGTCTGAGTTGAAAGGGACCTCTAGAGGTCATCTAGTCCAACCCCACTGCTTAGAGCAAGGACATCTTCAACTAGAGCAGGTTGCTCAGAGCCTTGTCAAGCCCAGGGATGTCTCCAGGGATAGGGGCTTGACGACCTCCCTGGGCAACCTGCTCCAGTGTCCACCACTCTCGTGGTAAAGAACTTCTTCCTTATTTCTAATCTAAATCCACTCTTTTCTAATTTAAAACCATTGCCCCTTGTCCTTTCACTACAGGCCTTTGTAATCAGCCCCTCTCCAGTCTTTTTATAAGCTCCCTTCAGGTATTGGAAGGTGGCTATTAGGTCTTCCAAGAGCCTACTCTTCTCCAGGCTGAACAATCCCAGCTCCCTCAGCTTATCTTTGTAGCAGAGGTGTTCCAGCCCCCTGATCATCTTCGTGGACCTCCTCTGGACCCACTCCATCAGGTCCATGTCCCTGCTGTGCTGAGGGCTCCAGAGCTGAGTGCAGTACTCCAGGTGAGGTCTGACCAGAGCAGAGCAGAGCAGAGGGACAGAATCACCTCCCCTCATCTTCTGACCACACTTCTGATGCAGCCCCGGATGCAATTGGAATTCTGGGCTTCAAGCACACACTTTTGGCTCATGTCTAGCTTATGTATCAGCAGCCCCAAGTCCTTTTCTGCAGGGCTGGTCTCTATCACCTCATCTCCAAGCCTGTATCGATAGTGGGGGTTGTTATAGCCCAGGTGCAAAAATGAAACTTCGCTTTAATACAACAGTTTTTATTATTAGATATCTAGACTAAGGCTTTGTCAAGGAAGTCAATGTCTTGGATGTAGCTTTGAAAATGGTGAGAATTATATGCAAGAAATTAGAGAAATACAAGAAATGTCAGCCTTCTCTTACCCTTTTTCAAGCAGTAACAGAATAAGACCTAAAGTATGGAAATCTTTATTCTCAGCCTCTTTTGAACCAACCTCTATTTTTCTCTGCATCAAACTTAAAAATCTTTATATATTTTATTTGTACTGCTGATTTTTTTTTTCTGTAATGATTTTGAGATAAGAAAAAATGTGTAGTTGCTTTGGCCTCTGTGGATATGTCAAATAATGTTCTATATACATAAATTTTCTACCTGCTAGTGTTTGAAAAGAAAATCTCATATTGTTTAGTGGGGAGGGTAAACTGATGTGTTTTGTAATGCTGCATTTGTTTTAGTGCTCTAAGGTTATAAAATGCAGCATTAGGTTATAAACAATGAATGCATTTTCTTGATTTTGATCTTCAGTCATAGCAGAAGGAAGCTGAGATTGTTTTCTTGTCCAAGAAGAGCAATACAAATGAAACTCTGCCTTAGATATAGTCCAGAAAATGAGAGAGGTATCAGAAAGACAGACTGTGAAAACAAAAGGTATCATTATCCCAGATGAAAAGAGGAATTCTGGGACAAAGATGAGGTTTTCCTTTTCATAGAAAGTTGTGACTTCAGAAGCTGCTGTATGTCAGCTATACTACATCTTTACAAGAACTTTACAAGTGGGGAAGCAATTTTCATGGTGCTTTACAAAGACATATCATGCTTATCATTGGATAATGGACGTGAGATCTATGGATGTGAGATCTATCTGGACTTCCACAAGGCCTTTGACACGGTCCCCCATAACATCCTACTCACCAAGTTGGAGAGATATGGATTGGATGGGTGGACTGTTCAGTGGATAAGGAATTGCTTGGATGGCCACATCCAGAGTGTAGTGGTCAATGGCTCAAAATCCAGATGGAGAGCAGTGACAAATGGTATCCCTCAGGGGTCTGTGATGGGGCCTGTGTTTTTTAACATTTTTAACAATATAGACAGTGGGATCGAGGCACCATCAGCAAGTTGGCAGATGATACCAAACTGAGTGGTGCTATGAATACACCAGAGGGACAGGATGTTATCCAGCGGGACCTGGACAAACTGGAGAGGTGGGCCCAGGTGAACCTCATGAGGTTCAAAAAGAGCATCCTAGAATAACAAGGAAAAGATTACACAAATAAATACATATTGGAGTTCATATGACTGCTACTAATCTAAGTGGATGGAAGAAAGTAGATGATAATGGTCCTTCTACCCTTTTGTAAAATTAAAAGGAAGACCACGTTTGTTAATTCTTTTCCTAAAAAGAGCTGTTAAGTCTCCCAAACCAGATCTACCTGTTGTTTGTTGGTGGCCCAACAAAGCTTTCCTGATTTCCATCTTTTGGAAGATATTTTTTCCTCACAGAAGTAATTTCCCAAGAGGTTAGTTTGATTGTATATTGAAGATATTATGAAGTCGAGATTTCAAGTAAGTGCCTGATGAAAAGCCCAGGGCACAGAAAGGAGGGAAGGAAAAAGTCCTGGCTACTGTAGTAATCACACTGTATCTGCCTCTGATTCACCACTGAGCAGCTGGTAGTTGGTATTTCATATTATAGAGTGTGTCTTCCTGGTAGGTATCTTCTGACTGTGCTCAGCAGGGATGAAAACAGTTTTGGCATGCACTCTGCCTTTTAGGACTCTGGGGATCTTTCTCTCTTATCCCCACACTATAGGAACAGTTCCTTCTGGGAATGGAAAATAACAGTAATACTGTTGGCCCTATCCTCTTCTCTGAAGTCAGTCTATTGCAATCTTAGTGGTGCAATCAGTTAAATCAAGGGATTTCATTAAAATGAGATCTCTGCAGCTACCTTTCTATACTTTTCCCATGGAAATCCAGTACTTGGAAGCTGTATACAAAATAATGATGTGTAAATTGTTAATATTATGTTTTATAAACCAAAACAAAGCAAATCAAAAGGAAGATAGTGGGTGACATAACGTCCTCACCTTGCTTAAGTATTGCGATTGTGCCACTTTTCAGTGAACATCACATACACAAACCACTTTGAAAATAAGATTCAGTTTATTAAATTAAACTTAAAATATTCCTGAAAGTGATTTATGAGAGGCCCTACAGTTTGGTGTGACTTTTCAAGTTTGCACTTATCATCTAGCTACATGTACAGAAGATGAGTCTTTATTCTTTAGAAAAGACAAGGATAGAGGAGAAAGTCTAAAAATCAATGAGGCACAAGAATTATCTTAATCCAGTCATATATGGATTAAATAGGGCTACTAGAACAAAGACTATCTTATTTTCAAGGTCCTTTCTTATAGTAAATCTAAGCAAACGTGAATTAGATTTCCCTAAAGTAAAGCTGCAAACAGAGATATGCTTTTATACTCTCTTTCCTTTGTTCCTTCAAAGCATACAATGGATTTTATTATTTTAGAAAATATTCAATATAGCTCAATAAAAAGTTCATGTAATTGTTTTGATGGATTTATCCTTTGTGGCAAAGTTTCTATTGCACATTGTATGTATTCCTAAAGTTCTTTGAAGAGTTCCAGTATGTAATTACTATGACACAAGGGACTGGTATCTCCATTACAGGTTACTAGGTAATCTGGCAAAGCAAAATCATATAAAGCAGCATTAGCTGGCCTACCTAACTTCCTGCGACTTGACAGAATTAATCCTTTCTGAAAGTAATTCTCAGTCAGCTTCAGTGAGTACTCTAACTACTAGAATCTCATAGTAGGAAAATGTATAAATTGACCAAACTTTTTGAAAAAAAAAAAGATATACAGCAGATATATATTTATTCTTCATGATAGCCCACTCTTTCACTTTCCAAATTAGCAAGATATATTTATACTAGTTTTTGAAAATACAATATACTCAGCAATGAGCTTTTTTTTCCTAATTACATAATTGTAGAAGAGATATTTTTTCACTTCTTTTGGGATTCAGAACAAAGGCTACTTAAGATAAATGTAAAGATTGTCACAGATATCAATATATTTTGTATTAGACTATAGGAAAAGCCACTTTTTTTTTGTGAAAATGGAAGAAATTTATCCTTTTTAAGTCTATTTAAATAATCTGTTCTTAAACATTGTGTAAATATTTGCAACAACACTGTTATGAAAAGACAGACATGAAATATACTTTGGGAACAATAATGTCTGCTTCTATCCAAAGAGATGAGGCATGTTGTAGATCATGCTTAAATTTAATTGAAGAAAGAAATGCTAATTGTGATGGATGTTAATGTTCACTCACATTAACTACAAGAAAGAAAGAAGGAAAAAAAAAAAGTGTATTTTACTTTTGAATGGAGGGAATCAATATAGTGAGACATTCAGAATTACAAAGCACATTGGGTCCAATAAAATAGTGTAGACAACTACAAACGCTGACTGTAATTCAGATGAGCAGAGATCAAATCTGGGTTTATAAAGAGTTTAGCAAAGGGATCACCATATGTGAAAAAAAGCTCCTAGGGCCTCTAGGACACAACAAACCATCTGTAAGTGATGGAAAAGGAAAACCGTAGTCACAGACACATTCTAGCTTAATTTCCTCCCTCTGGGCAGCTTCTCAGTTGGTATAAAATATCTTTAGTAGCTGCCAGGTAGCAATAATAACTATTAGGCAAATTAAGACAATATAATCCCTTGTGAAAGACTATTCTTTTCTCTCTATTACCTATTTCTCCACCATTTATTCCTATGGAAGTTGTCATACCACTTCGCTCAGCTGCAACATCATCTTTCCATTTTATTGCACATGCCTTGAAAAAGTATTTTCTGCAAACATTTTTTAGTTATATGTAAAATAAAAACAGAAAAAGTGGCTATTGCAGTTTCTGGACTCAATAATTTTCTCTTATTAGACCCTTCCATGTTTCCTTATAATGAGAAACTCTTGATGAATAACAGTTGCATGGCCTGTTTGATTTTGTGATTTCACATGTGTAATTATTGTAGATTAGCACTATATTAGCAAGTAGTAAATTGGATGTTCATTCCCTGAATTGGGAAAAAAAAAAAAAAAAAAGGCTTTACAGTATACAGGAACACAGAACTTCTATATTTAGTTTTAATGACAGCTTCATCTTTAGTGTGAATGATAAAGTGCCTAGATATGTGGATATGTGTGTTGTCCTGCTCAAACCATGGTACAAGTGGGAGACAATTAAAGATGACAAAGCTGTGTTTTACTTATTTTGCTCAGGTGCTCCTGTTGCATATTGCCACTAGGAAATGCACATTTCCAAATTATTAGCTAAGACAAAAATGGGTCAAGATTAGCTTTCTTGCTGCTTTTTCTCAGTAATATGTTAAGTGTAACTACAGGCTTTATCAACATTTAATCCCTGTGACATCAAGTTTTTCTCCTGAATGCAAGGTGTTTCATTAACTGTATCTAGTAATCAATATAGACATAATTGCAAAGAAAATAATACTGGCTGTTGATTTCCACAATAAATCGCATACAACATGGCTTACTAGTTTCCTCCATAAGAGCATGTTATTTTTTCTCAAAAAAAAAAAAAATATATATATATACTGTGCCACCAATGTACAGAACATGTATGGCTTGATGATTGATATTCTCCAGAATGCAGTTATTGTATGATGTACACTGTCCTCTGCTGAGAGACGAGCACTTACATCAAAAAGAAACAGCATATAACTTGGTTGTTTGACTTTGTGGCAACACTTCAGTTTTAGTACCTGTATGTAGGAGTGTAAAAATGTTTTGGCAGCAAGATGAGATACTCCCAAACCTTGAAAAAGTATAAATGAACTTTTTTCTCCTGAGCTTCCTGAAAATTCTTGTTCTTTCTCTCAGACTTTCAGGTTATAAGCTGATACTGCTACCTGTGCTGATGTAGCCCAAACATACTAGATTATTCTAGAACTTGAAGACAAATGAGAATGAAAATATGCTAATTGCAAAAGAGTTGTTGTAGGTCAAAACCACTTCAGCTATGATCCTGATCCACTGGAACAGAGAAGTATATCTCCTTTAACTTCAGGACTCCAATAGTATGTTTAGTTTCATTATGTTAGTGTGATACAGCAAATCACATTTGACTTCTTGAATGCATGTTCTTTTACCATTTCTCCTGCTCTCCACCTATAAATTCAGT
>JAOEGS010018234.1:0-63786 GCA_025447755.1 Corythornis vintsioides | reverse complement strand
AAATGGGATACTGACCGCTGTTGGTTTTTTTTTTCATTTAAGACAATTTAAATTAAGGTAAGCCTAGGGAAACAAAATTAAGACATCAGATTTTCAAATGCAGAGGTCAAAACTTCATAGTTTGCTCTCATGTTCAGGGTGTATAGTTTCTATATTGTATTGCAATGTATCATTTTTAAAGATCTGCGAGATATTGAAGCAGTGACTCCAATTATATAAGACAAACAAGGAGAATTGGAGAAACAATTCTATTTCTGATTAAAGAGTAGTTAATCAACTATTCCTTTTATTCTTCAGAATTCAAGAAGATGCTAGGATTGCTTTTTCTACCAGTTTAAACTGATTGATGTATAAGGTGATCATTGGTAAGTAGGATTAATGATCTCAAAGGAAAAGTAAAATTTCATTAATCAGGGTCCAGGAGTGACATCCCTGTCAAGGTTCCATTCAGCTTGATATTCATCATACTTTTTATTTAAAAAGAAAATACACGTTCACTATGATTGATCAAAAAAACTAAATAATAAAAAGGGGGTGTTCAAAGCTCTTAATTAGAGCTAGTTAAAAACTATACTGTCTCTTGGGAGGCATATGCAAACTTCTTGGTAATAACAATGGTCAGTAGGAAAAGAAAGAGAAGGAAAGAGCAAAAGAAGCTTGGGATTTCAACATGGTTTTCTGCAAATGTCGAGTTTTTAGGCAACAATCTGACATGAGTTAATGCTCAATTATCATGTCCCTCCTAGTAACCGCAATGCCAGGATTACAAAGGTGGCAATTGCAGGACACCATAAAAATCCATCTGACGTGAAAGAACCCTCCAAGTGAAAAGGACACATATATCTTTTGTAATGTTTATTATTACAGAGTCAGGGAAGCAGAAAGCATAAACTGCATCAAGATACACTCACATTTTTCCTGAGATGTGTTTCTTAGGGGTTAACTGTGGAACATATCATTTGAATGTCAAAGCCTGAGGAAATCTAATTCCCAGGAAGTCTCCTTCTCCTAACAAACACATTCACTCTAAGGAGAACTGGCTTCATAATCTGCACTTTGCAATCTTCTTATTAAGCATCTTTAAAAAGTTGATTATGAATAATACTAAAATAAAATGGCACAGATCTTGGAATAACTACTGTGTTACATTTCAGGAAGAATTCGCCTCTTCAGAACTCTTGAAACAGTTATTAGTGCCTATAAAATAAGTATTATTCATAACCATTTTATTTTTAAATTTGGAAATGTTCAAAAAACAAGCAACAAGGTCTTTTGTCATGACTGTAGCCTCTAAGAATTATTTTTTAAAGTTTTAGAAGAGTTAAAAGGTTAAGATACATATTCCTAAGAGAAATATCTAGAGTGATTATTAAACTTCCTCAAGTCCACAATGATGTAACATTACTTCATATATACTTCCAAAAGTGTCTGTCAGAGCCTCACATTTTCATTAGCTATATGCATTGCTCATTTTAGCAAGTCTGTACACAAATACACAGAAAAAGCCCTTTTCAAATCATTAATTACTCTGAAATAATCACTCTGGAATGATTCTCAATTGTGAGAATTGATGTTTTTCCAATTCTCCTTCCAATGACCTGAAAGATAACAAACGTTTCTGCATAATCCCGTTTCCTGTTTGTGCCATTGACTGCTACCCTGAAGATAGTATGTATTAGAAGTCTTGTTGAGATTGGATTACCCTGTGCTACAAATTTTTAAGAAAATTACATTCACCAGGGAGAGCATCTAATTTTATTGTCATTATTTGTCTTTCAGAGACGGCATTTGGCAAGAAGATAACTACAAGGTTCCCCTTTTTGATGGCTTTCTAAATACAAACTTCTTTGTCTGAGATTATAATGGGTGAATAGGATTTGGTGGAAAACAAACACAAAATATTAAAAATAGATTACTTTCCTTTATCTTTTATCCTTTTCTTTCAATCATGTTTTATTAGCATTTTTTAATCAATTATTTCATACCTAGTAAATATATAAGCTACATCTCTATTCTAATACGAAGAATTTATGACCTAAGAATAGAGTCTGATATTTGTTTCAGGGAAAAAATGTGAAATATATAAAAATGCTCTTTACTTGCAGCATTTTTACAAATAAACAATATATCAACATTTTGCATCCACTTCAGTGACCTGAAAAGATATATACATACAATGCATGCAATATGTTTTCAGAAGGTGACAATTTTGTAATACAAAATGGAACATTTGCACAGTGAGACAGAAGGTATAAGGTACCAAAAAAAACTTTGACTTATTAGAGCTGAATAAGAAAATAGTGCTAATTCATAGTTCACTGTAATTAAAGAAGCATCTAAAGCAATACTGAGCAATGCTAATTTCCTCTGGAAAAAAAAAAAAAAATTCTAAGACACAAAGTGAATAAGGTTTTAACACTGTGACATTCCCTGGCTTTAAAAACTAGATTACTTAACATGCACAACAAGAGCACCACCATCAAATTGTAAAATACTTTCATAAATATTTCAAATAGAGTGAAATATTGCTCATTTTGAATTTCCAAGTATATTTCTCCTAGTTTTTACAAAATTAGATTTCTGTATTGCCTAAAACCATGAGAGGTTTCATTTTTAAATTATTTTCTATATTTGTCTTTAGACTATAAAATGTCAGAAATGTTAATCTCTTCAGTGTTTAATATATGTAGCAAAAACTACAACACCTGCTGTTTGAGCATTGAGGAAAGATTTCATAGGTTATGGGTTAATTATTATCCTGTTGACCATTTAGAATGAAAGGAAAAGGGGGCCTTGTCAAGGGACACAGTCTTTGGTTTTTCTGTCTTCCATTTATCCCTTCCTTCTTCCGTCTCTCCCTCTCCCCCCTCTTCTTTCTTCCATTAGAGGTTTTCAGACTCAAAATAATAAAGTCATGTAAAGTTCAGTTCTATAGGTACATAGGATAACTTTTTTCTAATGCCCACATGAAGTTCTGTGAAGTCCTCTCATGATGTAAATTTTTTAATTCAACAGAAACCCAACATTGCTCAAAGCCCCTGCGAGAAAACTAGGGAAAACAATCCTAGAAAAACTACATGAGGTAGTTTGACATGACATAAAGTAAAAAATAACACATCTGACAGGCCATAAAAACTCAATTAGTGTACTGGTTAACCTCTGAACAGTGTATCAGCAATCCTTTAAGAGAGGACTGCTAGTGAAGAGCAGCTACTGGAACAAGGGAATGAAAAGGAATGAAGTCAGGAATATATGCTATTAGACTGGATATATATATTATTTATTGGGGTTTTTTCTGTCATGCTAGCTTACACCATTTATTTAATATTCTTCCTGTATGGCAGAGTGACTAGGACCAGGCGGATTTTGGTAACTATCACTCCATGTGCAAGTAAACAAGAAAATAGATGGTTTTGGTTCAGCAATAAAATTAGGAAACAACTCTTGTCTAAAGTAAAGCAGTTGAGGGTTTTGAGTGTATTACAAACCCTGTATATAATCCTGCTGTCACCACTGTCTACCTTTCAGGTTGGATTTGCCCCAACGCTTCACTGCTCAATAGAAAGGCGGTGGTGCAAACAGACACCCACGAATTAATGCTGAGAGACACTGGAAGAATGTTTCAGTCTAAAGGGCCCATGTTAAATAATAAAAAGGTTCTTGTTAATTTTGAACAACTGGGAGGAAGAGTTATTTTCATGGTCTGGGATGTGACTAAATTTCCAAGTAATGTTTATGATATTTGCATATGAAAAAAAAAAACAGGTAAATGGACTATAGGGGGCAAATATTATCCTGCTCACAGGAAGTCCATATTTAGAAAAACAATACAGACAATCTCCAACAAGTATCATTTTAGTTATCCAAAGTCTAAGAGTATATGAAGTACGCTAGGGAAAGCAGAATGTTTAACTGTTGTCAAATGACTTATTTTTCCCTTAAGTATTTTGTGAAATGTACTATTTGACAGGAAAGAATACAGTCATTGATTGACAGCATAGAATTACTCCTAAATTATTCCTATCACAACTCATAAATAAATCGTTTGAGGAAAATAAAATATATAAAAAATTATAAATAAACACTCGATAATCTGTAATATTTTTAGCAGTATGTAATGCACAATCAGCAGTACAATTCCAAATTTATCTCTGTGACAGACAACTTGTTGTCCTTTTGGTGTCTCTCATTTACATTTTATAAAATCTGCAGCAGAATGTATATTCATGGCATGGAATGATCAGGAAAGACTCATCACTGCCCTGAGTTAACTGAGTAGGTTGCCAGTTTATTTATGAGCTACTTCAGGACTGCTCATTTTTAAAAGTGAAACCCTCCAGGTTTTCAACACCTGCATTAAACTTGGGCCCAGGGCTTACTGCAGTGTTGAGCTCTCCCTGATTTATACCTGGCAATAGTCCTAGGATGTTGTCCTCTAGCCTTAGTTATAAGATACCTGCTCTCTGAAACTACTGTGTAAGGGAATTACTCAAATTACTGATCCTTGAATATTCACTAAAATAGTGTCTTTAGTGTGGAATTGTACAATGAGGCCCTTTTTAAAAATACTCTCGTTCTTCCTTTGGAGAAATCACTACTGCATTAAATTCATGTTGTTTAAATACTGCATAGAAAAGGGTTGAGTGTAATTATGTTTCCAGTGTTTATGTTGTAACATTCTTATTCCTATGAGAGCTGTTGAAGCAGGAAAAGCAGGAAGACATCCCCAGTGACAGGATATTCTAAGATAAGGGTGAAGATTATTCATTCTGAAGATAGAGTTAAATCATCTGAACATTGCAGCAAATCAAATATTTATTTGTCTGCTCTAAATTCATAAATGGAAATTGTCTCTGAAAGTATAATTAATTCTATGAAGTTAAAACAACATGTAGACACTCAGTTTTGAGATCATACAAATAAACTAAAATATGAAAAACTGCAGAGGAGAAATAACCTCTGTTTTAAAAGAAAGATCAAATATGCATTAGTTCACAGTATTTCCAGCTACAAACTGTTAAAACTGTAGTAATAAATAAAAATAAATAAATAAATAAGTCCTTATTAAGAGTTTTCATGATTAAAAAAAAAATGTGCACAGAAACATTTGTTGTTTAAGTACTAAATTACAAGTCTCAATGGCCTAATGACTACTTTTATACCACTTTACTAGCTTAAGAAAACCAATAGGGAATCTGATTAGTTTAAACAAATGCCTAAGTGGAAATAAGCCACCACAATATCATTTGCAAGCATACCTTCACCATGCTGACAGGTAACAGGAGGTATTGACCAAGTATATCAGTAGGCAGGTGCTCTGTAGCTATCACAGCACTGTCATGGGTACTAAGAGGAAGGATAAATTACAGCAGACCTCCTGCTGACTTAATTTATTGCAGAAAATGGATGAGCATCGCCATGGCCAAACCTCGGAGCTTTCAGAAGTGCCCAGCTTGTTTCTATGTGTGACATCACACCTAGCTGAGGTTCAGGATCTCAATGGGATATGCTATACAAAACTTGTGTAACAGATGTCAGTAGGTTCTAATACCGAAGTCCAAGAAAATCTGTTCAGCCACTCTGGACAACAGAACAGAGCTAAAGAAAGCACCTTTGGACATCAGTCTTCCTGATCCTGACAAATATTCAAAGGTTCCTGCAAAAGTATCCCTGTGGGAATCTGCTTTCTATCATTTGGTACTAGATAAAGCTAAATTAGCAGCTTCAATTTCGGTTAAATATGTGTCAAACTCTGTTTTTGTCTCTGGAGTAATCCAATGTAATTAAGCCTGATTTTACAGTGATTCATCTATTTCCTAATTCACTTTAAATCTTTAAATCTACCATTACTTATCAACTGTTTTAAGACCCTGACCAGAGGAGCAAATTATTAGCCAGTTTAAAGGCACTGAAGAATCAGACCTATTAACTTCAGTGCAAGTTGCTTTAAATTCACACACATTTGTAGATAGGCCTACTGAGATTGCTGATAATTGAATTAAAAAAAAAATCCGAAATTCCCATGAACAAAAGGACGAGTGTTTTGAAAGGTCTGGAGTAAACTCATTTTTGCTTCATTAGTAACATTACAAAAAATAAAGTACAGAGTTGTTGTAGTAATCAGAAATCAAACATGCATTTAGCAAACCAAATATGCATGGTGATTAAAGCAGCCACTTGCTGGAAATATTACCTTTAAAAATGAATGTCCAAGAATGGCTAAATTATTATGTTTATGTTAAAAGACAAATCATGCACTTGTTTACTTGGCTCATACAGAGATTAGGGCAGTCTAAAACAAGAGGTAGGTTTCATTTAACCAGCTCATTTTTTCTAAATGTGGACGTGAAGCCACTAGAGCATATCCTTTAAATTAAATGTCTAAGTAAAATAACCTATCACTCTGGATATGGTGACTTAGCTTTTCATGACAAAAAACTGCCATATATTTTTTTCATTCTGTTTGACACAAATTCAGTACAGAGGTACCTGGCTGGGTTGGTTGTTTGGGTTTTTTTTGACATGTGTGCAAGGGGATGAAAAATGCTGTCAAAACACCAAAGGATTGTTTGGGGCAGTGCTTTTTGTTTTGCTTTACAAAATGTGGCAAAGTTCAAATATGACAGTAAAAAGAGCAATCAATGCTGAAAAAAAAAATCCTTAACTATTTGTACATTCCTGTGGAAAATAATGTGAAGCAGATCACTTCAGTATGGTTGCCATTTCATTATTATTCATAAAAGAGTTAGACTTTCAATGGGTGAGATATTTCACTACCAACTTCTAATTTAAAATGAAGCATTTCTTTCAGTATTTATTAATAAATACAGTACCTAGCATCATTATGTATAAAAGTGACAGGATGTTACCTTTCTCCATTTCCTCAAAGACAAAGGGATTGATCATGTCATTTCCATGTAAATATACTCTAACAGTGATCAAAGGAGGTTTTACTCATCAAAACACATTTTTGGGCTGGGCCCTAATAAATTGATACATTTAATTGCTGGAATTTTATATTCATTCATTCATCTTCTAATTGAAGGATTCTTTTTTTTTTTTCTGCAGATCTTTTCTGTGGGCCATGTATTCTGATGTGCTGCAAAATGAATGCTCAAGTAGTACAATTATTTATATCACATTATGATAAAGCACCTTCAATCAAAGCTGTACCATTTTTAATCTCTTTGCACAATAGACCAAAGACAGCAGAGACTTTTTGTACCTGTAACTTGTCTGATGCTAAATTCAGTAATGCCACTATATCAAAAATGCAGATTTCTTGGAAAGACAACATTTTTTCCTACACTAAAAATTTCTCTAAAAATAGGAAAGGTACCTTTAGAGCTCAAACTTTTCCAGGCAAAAATTCGCTTTATCAAGCAGCAATTCCTAAGCAATTTCTTGCAGTTTGCAGGCTTCTGATGATACTGTTGCAAATCTTCATTCTCTTCATGTGTTTTCTTCTCAGGGACTAACACTTCCATCCTAAACAAAAACTTAACCTTTAGTTTTCCTGAAGGATATATACACAACTTAAATCCATAGATGGCATATGGGAGATGGAGGGAGGGAAAGGGAAAAGCTTTAGGATCCCATTAATCATTTTTCTTAGCTCAGATATTCTTAATATTAATTAACTTGAATTAATTATTGTATTCATATTCTTTTGGTTTGAATTATTTATCTAGAACATTAATATGTTTGCATAGAATACAGGTGGGCAAACAATCAGATTTTATCTACTATTATAAAAAACTTTTATTTTATTTAAATCATATAAAATATATAACATCTTTAGATGGTAAATAATAATAAACCTCTTACCTTAGTCAGTTGTTAAGGTAAAGGGAATAATGTAATCCTCTATGCATGAACCTATTATCCTTCCTATCTTAGCTTGCCTCACATCAGTGTCATAGAGGAGAGCTGCATTCCTCTAGCTGTTATTGAAAGACAGCTGCTCTACCCAGAAAAGATGAATAGTTGGGTTTCTGTGCTGCCTTAATGCCACTGTCACTCAAATGCAGAAAAGCAGCTGAGCCACTTAAAGCCAGTTGTACACTTGGGGACCATTTCTCTACACTACCTTCTGATTCACACAGGCAGACCAATAAAATTCTATATGACTTGTAATATTCTAATTTTTTCTAGACTGCAGGGGGCCATTAGCAACAGCCAAAGGACTAGAAGCTAACCAAAGCCCTACTCAGGCACACAAACCCAAAAAAGGCACCTACCCTGCTCTCCAGGACTTTTATGCTACTCCAAGGTCACGCAAGAGTCCTGAACAGAATTCTCTTCAGCGAGCGCCAGCCTGAGATGCCGAGATGACTGCTGCTGAGGACAGAACCAAACACAAGCTGCAGCAGCCCTCTGACAAGCAGCCATAGATTGCACCAGGGGAGCTACTCTAATTACAAGCAGGAACTGCTACCAGCCAGGCACAGGACACCAAAGTGGCCCCTATCCTACTCCCCTCCTTTTCCCTCACACTCTGCTCTCTGCTCTCACCCACAATCTGAATCCAAGCACACAAAAAACAAATCAAGTTCTAAAGACAAAAGGTAGGAAAGAGTGAAGGAAAAAAAAAAAAAAGAAGAAAACTTGTCATCACACTACACACCAGAGTATGAGAAGTGAAACAGACTTTTCAATTGCAAACTTACTGCTTCCAAAAGCAAGCAAGCATAACATAACACGTGAACTCACTGCATGCATGCTGTCAGGATTTTCTATTGATTATGCAAAACAATCAAGGAACAACTTTCAATTTCCTGAAATTTATTCTTTTAAAAGCTACTAGAACTCCAAAGGTCTTTAAAACCTGCCAGCTTTCCTTATAATTGAATTAATCTTAATTCCAATGACATAAATTTGTAAGTTTCGTATATGTGAAACTTCCTGCGTACTTTTGAACTATGGCTTAATTATTTTGCTTTGTTCAAAATGTTACACACAAAAGCTCATACCTACCTATAACAACTGGAGACATCTCAGATCTATCAGCATGTACTAGGATGGATTTTTTTAAACACCCTGATTCCACCTCTGGAAACAGTTTATCAATCAGCAGTGAATTCTTTTCATAACAGCAGAGAAGCATGGGCCTTAAAAATTATTTTTAGGCATCCATAGTAAAGGGGAACACTTCTATTCAGATTCATGTCTAGGGATGTATTTCAGGCCCATTGCTACTTAGATCTGAACAAGGCTTGAATTTGCACTATTGGAAAAGTACTTGCTGGTATCAGGTCCTTTGAGTCCCACGGCATGATAGAGCATTCCAGTCATGGCTTCTTATTCCCATCACAAGCCACCACCAAAGTGAGCTGAATTTCAATCTGTTATTACATTCTCTGGAACTTATGAAACTTCAGCAGAGAAACCTCTTCCAGTTTAAGCATATTTCACAGATCTCTCTAGTCTTGTATCTTTCAAAGGTGCCACTCTGAGAATAAATATTAATTTTACCTTGGTGTTTTACTTTGCTAAGAAATACATTTTCACCACAAAAATTCAGTCTGCATTTCCAGATGACTCCTGGAATTGAGTTGCAAGAGCAAAGAATGAATGCATAGAAATAACAGGTATTTTTAAAAAATAATGTTCTCAACTATTTATACATATCATCTTGAAACACAACTAATGTACTCTAGAAATTAGAGTTCATCACTCTGAAAAATGGAGGTATGTTTCTGATCAGTCTGTGCAGGGCATCCACAGAAAGTTTCCCCTCTTCTCTGGTGGAACACACCTACATCACTCCTGTCCAGCACAAAGCCAAAACCAATACTATGTCCAGCAGCACTGGAATATAGCATGTATGTAATATAGCTCCAAACAGCTAAAACTTGGAAGTGTCACTGAAGTGATTTAAGATCAAATTTTCTTAATATAAACCTTCAGAGAAACTGCCTGCCTCTGTAAAGGTCAGCTATAAGATCCTAGATCTCCAGGCTCAAATGTTAGCCTCACATCATATTCTGTCACAGTCCTCAGAGCTCCAGTTCAGAGCTGCCTCATCTCAGAGATTCATTAATCCAAAGGTAGTGCAAATGGAGAAGCTGACACAGGAGCTGAGACAACCATTTGGGACAATTATGACATAATGAGATAGTAAACAGTAGTGCATACTGCCTAGACATGGAACTTATATAAACACAGTGGGAGAGGGTTGTTGGATAAGCCACCTCCTCGCACACCTCCATTATTAGCATTTGAATAAGGTCTTCAGGAGGGGCAAGAATACAGAGTTTTCCCAGAGATAGGATATATATGAAAGTACAAACTCAATGCACTACTCAATAGGACATGGAGAGGTAGAAACCTTGCTGAAATCTTTAGGATTTGCTTATGTGCAGATGAAAAACATGCCTTATTTGCTATGATGCAAAGAGCTTTACTAGAGATTTAAGTCTAGAAGGAAGTATTTTTTTTTCTAAAAATGGTTCAGAAGATGTCAAGGGGTTCAGATTACACTGCATCTGCTTCCTTACTTCAAACCTTAATCAACTCCATAGCAATTTTCTTCTATAATAGAAGTATACATGAATCAGATGTTCTTTGTGGAGCTAATCATCATGCTAGAATTCTGCAGTGAGTTTATTTTAAACTTAAGCTGTAGAATAGTAAAGTTCAAGGCACCACTGAATTTTTCCAAGCAAAAGATCCTGTACTTCATATATATACATAACACTTACTTTATAAAAAGAATTAACATCACTATTCTGCAGCAATACACTTGATGTAACTCTTCCTCCTCTGTAAATCATGTGCTTTGACTTTGAGAAAAGCAAATGGATCAGTAGTGAATTCCACATTTACGAACCCAAGGACTGTAATAAATTCATTACATGCAATACTTGGAAAAACTGGTCATATAGTAACACAAGAAAATTATAATGTGGAAAGGATTTCAATCCAGGCTACACAGGATCCTTCCTTTCCTTAAATGCAATAAATCATTGCGTAACTCAGGTGAAATGAAAAAGGGAGCCAAAGAGTACTCTGGGAGTACATTTACTGTGGCTGACCAGTGGAAAACCAAATGTTTTTGATTTCTGAAATCAATGCATGTTGCTCAGGGAACACCTATATGGTACTGGTACTTGGAAGTTACTGAGCCTGAGCAACCTCAGAATCTGAGGATGGGGAGATCTTCCAACTGGGGATGAGCAGTGAAACAAGTAAGAAAGAAAATAAACAGAACTATGTACTACTGGGAGTATCAACAACAAGATAAATGTGAAGAAATGATCCGCAAAACTCCTGGAATGCCTCTGGTCTGAGCAAATTGTTTACAGAAGCAGAGTATGGGGACTGCCTAAAGAAGGCAGATTTCTGTAACTTCATGTTACCAGATTTCACCTCTAATGTTACATCCCAAAATGAAGTTAGGCTTCTCTATAAAAGAAGTTTTTAATTTCCTATTGATGGTTAAATAACTGTTTTTATGAGTGATCTAAATCATGTCAGTCAAAAACTCCAGTCACAAGCTGATGAATCATGTAACCACACAGCTACAGACATGGTGAGCAATATTTATTGGAACTACAAGGCAATGTATTTTAACTGGATGTAGAGTAAGAACCTGTATGCAAGTTGTCTTAATACAGATTGATCAGATTTGAACTTTGAGCATAAGGAACTGAACTTTGTGTGGACGTATTGAAAACTATTTAATTCTTCACTTGACAAGGCATCTATATGGATTTTGGGGGGGAATCTTTACAGAACTCATTAGTTGCATTAGTTGATTAAGCACAACTACTTCAAGAAACTTCCTTGATGATTACGTGGTCTTGTAAGGGTCTTGGAAGAAGAAACGGTTTAAATGACAGATGAAGCAAGCTTAAAGCAGTGATGTGTGCTGAAAACTTTAGGCCACTAGAGAGTGCAGCTGTATGTTAAGAAATGAATAGTGAAAAATAGGGCAAGCTTACAGAATCTAGTCTTTGATGAGTATGGGTTACTGGTAACATATTAAAGAATATTACAATGACATGCTTCAGAGAAATAGCAGTGTTTTGTTTGGTTTTGTTTTTCTCAGCAGAAGTAATTTTATTATCTCAAATTTTGGCAGAGGAAGGCAAGTATTTATGAACGGAAGGAAATTTCACTTTCTGTAAAAATGAAAGATGGAACAGAAAAAAATTAGAAGCAAAAATGATTCAGCTATTTATCCCCCCACTGCATAGTGCTCTCTAAGGTTTTGCTTTTGCTTTAACTTGAGCTCCATCAACATATTTTTATCCTTTTCAACATGTCTATTTATAGGCAAAATATCACAATTGGATAAATACCAGGAATCAAAAGCTTCCTGTGCACTTCAATATCAATTAAAATTTTGGGTTCTGCTTTTGCCAAGAGAAAACAAACAGGGAAATCCTAATTTAACTTGAACACAGTGAAGTGTTGAGCAGTGCCAGTTACTCTGTAATGTCTGTGGGAAGCTTTTGAAAATATCCCACAAATATAGGGAGAACTGCTACCTTTGCTTTATCTCACCTCGTGAATGTCATCCTCCTTGATTTATAAAATATAGGTCTATAGGTCTTGCCCATTCATGAATGGTGAGTCTCTCTATTGTAAATGAGGACCAAAGAAAAGAAATAGGAATGGTGGAGAAGTACAGCCCTGAAATTCATTTGGTTTATTAGCAATGGACCCTTTGGTGGGACAGTACTGGTTAATAATTGATTCCAGGTTGTATTCAAATTGCCAGATTAGAAGAAGAATATCAGCATTCACATGTTATGTCACAGTGCTTGTGGGCAGTGCAGGTGACAGGAACACATTTTGACAACTTCAACAATAATTTGACTGCAGCAAGAACAATGAGCGACATAAGCAAGAGCAAGTATTTGTGGGTGGGAATTTCAGAGAACTCCTTCGCTGTGCCAGAGGAATTTCATGTTGTAATGAGGCCTCTTGGGGTTATAGATATACTGGGATGAGCTTTCACTGAATGATTCAGTAGCTGAACTAAACTGAGAGAAAGGGTTTACCTCCTGTCAGATTACAGTGATAAGAGAATTGACAATGACTCTGATATAGGCAGAAAGGATTTTAATGTTAATCTATTTTTAATGGTAATTAAAGCATTCCTGCTTGCCCTTAGCATTTTTCTGGAGTGCATGTATGTTCTACCCCAATTGGTTAAAATGACACAGGTTTTTAGATGTTCAGTGGTAATAAATATTTCTCAGCAAAGAGAAATAGTCTGTTTACTGGTGAAAGAGTTTTATGGCTGCTAAGAAGCTTTCTTGTGAATATGTAAAGACTTAAAGGATTTATTACAGGTACAGAGTAACCTTTCATTTTCCAAAATCCACAAAAATATTGGATTTATGAGAGGGAAGAAAAGGATATACAAGCCCTAAGAACTTTTTTGTTCTTTCCAAAAGGTTTTCTTTCACAGGTCGATTTACATTAGCAAATTTGAAAAATCACTATTTTTCACAATCACAAAAATTACAATATCCCTAGAAGCTATCTGGAATTTCCTTTTTTTTTTTTTTTATCTTTTTTTAAATAATTTTTTATCATTTTTATCAATTTATTTATAATTAAAGAACCATGAAGCAAATTGCCCATTCTTATTTTGTGACATGAAGTTTCCAAAATACAACAAATTTGGCCAGTACATGTAAAGTGTAATTTTTTCTTCTCCATACTTAACTTCTCACTTGGTACCAGACAGAGAAAAACAGCTTTTATAATCTTACAGAACTAGGAACATAACTATTAAACCTCACAGGGGCAATGACTTGTTCATATTAAAGTATCTTGCAAAGCTTTCACAGACAATTGCAATACAAGAGAAATAAACTACCTTTTCAGCACAAATGGAGGTTCCTTTCCTATTTACTGGGTGTTACATCTTTTAGCCACCTTTTGGCAGCAGTGAGCCACATTTTGTGGTAGCATTGGACTGGTAACAGGAGAGCAGAAGCCTCCAGTTCCTATCCAGCGAAACCTGCCCATCAGACAGTGTGCTGCAGATGAGGCAGCACTAACAAGTTAAAGTAACTGAATCATGACAAAACAGTTCCATGACTTCTTTTTCTTTCCTGTTAGTTTTTATAAACTATTTATTACTAGTATCTGAAATTATTATTTCTAAGGCATGATCTCCCTCATCCAAGGTACTTCCAGACATGAACAGCTTAGAATAAGAAAATTCTATAATAAATCATCTATGATTTATTATCATTCAAAATGAATTCTTAACTGCCACAAAGAATCATCATTGCTGTTTTTTACTCACTGAATAACAGGAACAAAGTCTTAATTACTTTAAACGCTAGAATGTCATGTAGATACATACAGTCCCTTAAGTGGTTAAAGAAGATAAATACAATAAAAATTAAAAGAAGAGGGTGCAGCTGAGCAATTAATTGAAGAGCTGAAATCAGTCTTCTAAAAATGGATTTGACCCTGAGAAGTGTTTCATCCATACTGCAGTGACCGAAGAAGGAGCTTGAGGAGATAGAGGAATGCACAATACACTTAGGAAAGGCAGCAAAATGGGTATCATATTTTGTTTTAGTTACGAATAAAATTGATTATGAACCAGAAGATGGGAAGTTTTATGATTTCGTATTTCAGTAGAACATAACTCATGCATTTCCTCAAAGAGAGGTACAAGTCTCATTTACCAGAGACACACACACTGCTTGGAGACAGCACACATGAATCAGTATGAACACATTTGTCACTTGGAGCCCTGATGAAGTATCAGCTGAACTCTTAAATGATCTTCCAAATTTTGGAGAAAACAATACAGATTGGATACAAACTTGCATTTTTAGGCTGTTAAATAAGGTTGAACTAAATAAAAACATGTTGAAAATTACCGTCTCATTAAACTTCTTGCTATTGCCTTATGCTCAGCAAAATAATGATAAACATCTCAAGGACAAGAGAATAGGAGACAAAAACAATACAGCCATCTTCAGACAGAGTTGAAATCTTGTGTTTACTTGGATACATACGCAAAGCTAACAAAGATAAAGAATCATAGAATCATTAAGTTTGGAAAAGACATCTAAGATCAAGTCCAATTGTTAATCCAACACTATCATGACCAAAACTTCTCCTCAAGTGCCACATCTAAACATTTTTTGAACATCTGTAGGGATGGTGACTCCACCCGTGTCCTGGGCAGTATGTTCCAATGCTTCACCATTCTTTCAGTAAATAATTTTTTTCTAGCATCCAATCTAAACCTTCCCTGGTTCACCTTAAGCCTATTGCCTCTCATCCTATCACTAGCTACTAGGGAGAAGAAACCAACACCCACCTCAACACAACCTCCTTTCAGGTAGTTGTAGAAAACAATAAGGTCTCCCCTCAGCCTCTTCTTCTCCAGATTAAACAAACTCAGTTCCCTCAGCCACTCCACATAAGACAGGTTCTTCAGAGCCCTCACCAGCTTGGTTGCTCTTCTCTGGATCTGCTCCAGAACCTCAATGTCCTTCTTACATCCTGCAGCGCCCAAAACTAAACACAACACTCAAGCTGGGGCCTCACCAGTGTCACGTACAGGGGTACAATCACTTCTTCAGATGGACACACTGGTTTTGATACAGCCCTGGATGCTGTTGGGCTTCTTGGGCACCTTGGCACACTGCAGACTCATGTTCAGCCAGCAGTCCAGCAGCACCCCCAGGTCCTTTTCTGCCAGGCAGCTTTCCAGACACTCTTCCTCAAGACTGTACCATTGCCTGGGGTTGTTGTGACCAAAGTGCAGGACCCTGCACTTGGCCTTGTTAAACCTCATACAATTGATCTCTATATGAAGTAGATCAAATAAAAGTAGTAGATATTTCAGATTTCTAATATGGGCCTTGCATATGTTGTAATAAAATTTTACTCTTGTGAAACTGTTCTCAAATAGTTTTCCTAGATATAAACAGCCTTAAAGACTGAATAGAGGTTCAGAGAACATGAATTCAGAATATAATCAACTGCACCATACTGCAACCACATAATCATCAAGGTCTGATTCTGTGATATTCTCAGCACTTCCAGCTCTTACAGTGGGCAACAGAAGGATTTAGTGTTCAGCATTTTGCAAGATCAGGCTCAGATGATTATCATACACTGACAAACTATCATTTGAATTTGGTTTTTGGGGTTTATTTGCATGTAAGTTTTCTTCCTTAATGGCCCAAAAGTTAGACTAAAAACCCCAGCAAGTGGAAAATAACATTCTGGAAAGCTGGGAGGAACAAAAAAAGACAGAAACAATGCTGGCAACAAAAAAGGTCATTTATTATTTAAAAAGGTAATAGGAGGAGACTTTTTGTGCTGCTTTAGAGTAACTGCATTTTACATATGGCATTTAATCACATTACTATTTAGTAAGTTCAATTAGCAACATGTTATTTTTGCTGCCTCATGCAAATATATTTACTAGAACTACTGGATCTGTTAACAGCAAGTTAAAATTGTCTCTATATAGGGACACACAGACTTCTTACGTAGTAGCTTTTTCTACTTCTAGGACTGTCCAACAGTCTTTAGTCTTTAGAAAATTAGACAACATGCTCAGCAGTCAAAAATAGTTGCGTGTGCCATTGATATCAAGACAAGCATTCAGGTTGTTTATAAATATCCAGAGGCCAAGCTGATCAATACTTGCAATTTCAGTTCAAGCTGAATCAGCATCTAGTAGGTTGAATGGCACCACCACTAATCCCTTGGGCCACCCATACAATTTAAAGTGCTTACTTTACAAAGATTTAGTATTTGTTGTGAATGTGCCTGACAGCAGTGGGAACAGAAATATTCTGTTTTGACACAGAACAGGGAAACCATAAGCACTGAATGAGAGCAATACTTTCAGTCTTCCACTGGAAAGGCCACATCTAATGACAATGTTTTCTTCCTTCTAAATTCCTGGCCTAATTGGAGAGACTAATAGGGCAGTTAGGTAGCAAAACTGATAGTTATGGTGTCTTTTGTGGCTGCAGTTTCTCAGGGAGAATGAAGAGAAAACATACAAAATGGGATTCGAAACCATTAACAACTACAGGTTTACCATTAACAAAGACAGCTTTCCTCAGTAATTAGAACACAGAATAGCAGAAATTAAAGAAAATCCTTTTAATAGCTATGTTTTAGCTATTGGTTTTCTATAATAGCCTAATGATCCTTATGTAGCATTGCAAATGTAAGAGTGCCATAGAAGTTTCTCATACATTTATTAATCCCTAGCTCTGATTCAAACATATAGAAGAATAATTATATTGAATCTGAAGTATAAAAACAGTCTTATACACTTATATAACACTATACTTATGCACTTATATAAGTGTGCTTATGCACTTGCATAAGACTGTGTTTTCTTACTTCTGTCCACCTAAAATTCCCTCTAGAGTGTAATGTAACCAAAGTGTACAGCACAGACTATCTACAGTTGTCAGCACTTTCTATAATTCCCATAACTGGAACACCTGGGAGCCTTTTCCTCCTCAAAATAATCTTGAAATATTAAACCAGAGCTTCTCATTACAGAAAGAACTTTATCAGCATGGGCCTTAATCTAGCAATATATTTACATGAGATCATGTCAGGGAAAAGCTGATTATAGTATTACTTGTGAGGGAAAAAAAGAGCTTTTTAAAGTGGTTTACAGGCCAGCATTTTTAAAAAATGAAAGTTTGCTATGTGAGAATATTCAAGGGTTGGGTTTATGTTTGATTAAGTACTGTCAGCACATGTTAATGCCTGTCCAGGTAGAGCAGTGACAGGATATTTACGATGTTATGTGAAATCCTCAAAAGGAGCAGTGATACAGGATGCCTGCAAAAGCACAGAAATAGATTCCATCTAGAATGCCTTCATTCTAAGACTTCACAATGACAGAAAACACTTTGAAAGCTTATAACTATTCCTCCACTACCTTCCAGAAAATCAAAGTTGTCACTTCCTAGTGAACTAGTAAACCCTCCTAAATCTCCATATTGTACTGCTACGGCACAATAGCAGTGCAAGAAAGTCACAGAAAAGCTGTAATTTAGTAGTCTCATACTTTGCAGTCCAGCCAGTTTTACATCATATAGAAAACGTACTTCAGAGACAAATGTCTCATTTTATTCATAAGAATAATCATTTTTGAAATACAAATTATAATCCAGTCTCAGTAGGAAAAAAAAACCAAACAACTCTTCCTGGAGGTCAGGTTAGAAGGTTACTGTGATCATCTCTGGATTTTAAAACTGGTATTTTTTGCATTTGTAAGGAAAAAACACTATGTTGTTCTTCCCTCATTTTACAGGTTGTTTGCAAAGTTTCCTTTCTTGTCATTAAAAGCTCTAAAACATTAATACAGAACACAGTTCTGTACTAAGTAGTCAAGTTTTCTGGCACATTCCAGCAGTTCTAACAATTCTTCTACCACCTAAATTCTTGCCAATGAAATAAAGATTGATAACTTTTTCAGAATTAAGTAATCTGTCTGCATTTGCCTATGTTGTCCTTCAGCAAAGAGTGTCAAATCTTCATACAAATCTGTATTTAAACAGATTATGATCATTTAGTACTATGTTAAATGCCCAAGTGATTAAAACACCTGAATTATTCAAGGATTCCTAATGGAATAATTTCAATAATGTTCTTTAGTATATCCCTATTTTCATAGCTTTAGGCAATATCAAATAGTTCAAATTAATAAACCACCTCATAGATCAGATGGCTTTCCAGCACCTACAGTTCAGTACTTTAAGCTATTGGTTAGGAAGGAAGCAATAAACACTGCAAATAATAATGAGATTTTTGACCTTCCAGTGTCATGTAAATTGATGTATGCCTGACACAGGCAGACTTTGCTGCTAAACTCAAAAGCTTTCTGCTTTGTCATTGTCCCCATCTTGCTATTTGGAGAAGTTAACTTTAAAGGAGACTAAAATAGAAGAGTAAAACCAGGGAACAGAGTTAAGAAGATGCTAATATTAGTTTTTTTTCATTCTGACTTCTACTGATTTTACATTCACTTATGGAAATTCCTTTGCTGGAGTTACTGCAGTCCACTGGCTGAAATTCTGTGATTCTCACACTTTGGTATAGTCACTTGCTATCACATACTGTATAATGGACAAGAAAAACAATTCTATTTTACCTTTTGCAATTATAATTGAGTAAATTTAACTTCAGAGTTCAGTGAGCTAAACTGTTGGTTAAGCATCTTTATTATCCCATATTATATATGGGAAAACGAAGAGACTAAGTGACTGGCTCAGAAATATTGACAGACTGGAGAGACATCGTCAAGCAAATAAAAATACTAATTATGTGCACTGGTAATAATAAAAAAAGACCCAAACATTCAAGGCAATATACAGGTACAGTAAGGTATGACCAACACTCCTGATTTGAAGCACCACAGCAATACTTGTGCATGTCCATGACAAGTATTAGCAGCAGAATGCCACACGCTGACATCAGACTGTGCCGATACTGCTACATATTGCAGGACAATAAAATGTTACAACAACATTTGTATATATTAATAACACAAACATTATTCCAATAGCCTTAAAGAAACTCCCAATGTAATTCTACAACAAGGGCGGGAGACTGAAATGGGGACAGGAGGAAGGAGCCAGAGAAGGAATGAAAATGGAGAAGAAATGCTGCTGCAATTAGGCTTCTCCCTCTACCTACTATACTTTTCTTTTGTAATTGAAAATTCAATTTGTGATACAAAATTAAAACTAAGAATGAGCGCTAAATATTCAGGACATGTGGCATTACCAAATTCCTTTTTTAATATCCCAGTATTAAAAAATTCATAAGAGAAAACACTCCCAGACAAAGTAATTTATACAAAAGTTTTCCCGCAGCTCTCCAAACTCTTCCTCTGCTGTTGCTGTTTGTCTAAGAAGAGAATTACTAAGAGTTCAGGCCATATTTTGAGAAAGTAACACTTTGAGAAGTTGCTAGGGCATACACAGACTTCTCTCACACCTAATTCTGTACCACATTAGTGGAGATAAGGATCCTCTCGGGTTCTGATAACATAAAGTAGTTAAGTACCGTGGCATTTCCTGTAACAAATGAATTCTTATCATCAACAAATTCTAATTTAGGCAACTGCATTTTGCTTTCCTACATTTCTTTGACAATTCATGGAAATTAGATGGCAGCACCGCGAGCGTTTCTTTTCATATAAACATCACACATCCGGGGGGACAGTTTGTTATTGTTCATCTGTAATGATTCCAGAATGTAAGATGATATGAAGTATGAACTTTTAGTACAAGGATGAAAAAAAAAAAGGTAATTCAGTCCAAGTTCATGAGACATCACATCATTTTTCACTTTACCAAACTAATACGTACTACTTTCTACTAATTGAAAATGGACAAATTAATCTAAGAAGTAGAAACACTTGTACTACTGAAGAATATCCAACTGTGCTAAATGCCTGTCAAAATATTTCATGTTCTCATTTCCCTTTTAAGTCATATGCTAAAATATAAGTATACACAGATTTTTTACACCATGACAAATTATTTATTTCCAGATACTAATTGGACCAAAAGAACCCAAACTTACTATATTAATAACTCTTTGTTGTACAAACATGTCAGAAGATTTTCAGTGTGTTTCCATGTAAAAGCTATAAAGTTAAAAATATCACTACATACCCTCAACTCATCTGCAGGCATTTATAAATTGCAGCTTTTCATAGTGGTAGCAAATTAAGTTTTTGTGTTGGAAATAAATACCCATCTGATAAGGATAAAAAAAATCAAAAAGTGCTGTTGATAGAGATGTGTAGAGTAGAGAAGCAATCTTACTTTTAGGACCCAACTTTCCTCCTTACACTGAGTGGGCAAATGCTCTTGATTCAATCTATAGTCTGCAGAGAGATGCCCCATAAGAGTGTGATGCAGAACTGCTGTGTGTACTGCCCTGAACTGCCCTCTTCTGGCTACATTTTTTTACCTGATTTAATCAGGCTGAAGTTAGGTAGCGTAAACACGCTTTTTGTTATGTCCATTCAATTTCTATCAAGTCCTAGCACTCATAGGCACTGTGGGATCATGAAATGCAAAAGAGCTATAAAAGTGAAAGTTATAATACTAGCAATGTAATGGAAACCATTGAAAAAACATTATCTATCAATAGCTGATATATGTTCATTACTTACAATGCCCTACTACACTCTAAGGGTGTTTGTGAATAGAGAGGGTAGACAGGATGGGGGAACCCAAACAGTAATACCTCAGGGTGGTAAGTGCTGACAGTACTAATTCTTTATTGCAGCCACAATATGGTAACCAACCAATAACATTTATAATCTGCCAAAAAGACTAGAAGAAAATTCTACAGTATTTCGGGACTGTTCTGAAGTAGGCTGAAAATCCATTTTGCAGAATTCAGAATGCCTACAGGCTGCCATCCTTTACTGTATTATGGAAGTACCTAATGACATCAGTGTATTAGGTGCTATACAAACGCATTTTAAGAAACTTTTTTTTTTTTTTTCCCTGAACCACAATACAAATAGCCATGATGACAGCCAGGCAAAAGGATGCATCCACTGTCTCCATTTGACAGATGGGGAATAGAAGCCCAGTGAGACCAAGCGATTTGCCTGAGGCAGTATTCAACAGAGCCAGGAATTTGACCTAGACAGCTTGAGTTCCAGACCAGTGCCTTCTCTCATTAATATTTGCTTTATGCTTTTTTTTTTTTTTTTTTTTTTTTTAAGTAATCCAGCAAGTAAAGGAGCACTGTTTTGTCCCAGGTTTAATAGGATCACAATCATGACACACGAGTCAGTAACTTCAAAAATCAGATAACAAATTTTAGACTTCATTGATTTCACTTTCTTCCCTCAGCTCCTATGTTCTTTAAACCATCTTCAGTAATTTGATTCAAGTTCTGGAAGTACATCCTTTGAGAGCACATGAAACACTATTTCAGTTAAAACACGAATGTGATTTTTCATCAACTATTACATATTTGAAGAAAAAATAAACTAGAACTATGAGAAATGCTTCTGACAGCAGCTCAAAAGATGCACATTGTGCAGTTCTGCAAATAGACAATAGATTTTTGCATTGCAATATTGAGTGATTAGGTTTTTGTGGCTCATACATCTATTGTCTGAAGTGTGAGAAATGGAAACAACTGTAAATATGGATAAAACAAAAGTATTGTCTAAATAAGACAGCAGCAGACAGTATTTGTACAATAAATTACCATTTGTTGCGCAGCAAAAACCATATATATGAACAGTAATGGACAAGTTTCAAAAAGTTCAGAGAATCTGAAGTTCTATGCCTATATAATATAATGAATATCTTTGAGCTTTGATTGATGGATTAAAAAATAATTAAAAAAAACAACATGATAAGTGTTCAATTGATAGTAATTAGTAGAATTCAGGGAGTGATGAAATAAAGCTCCTAAATAAATATTAGACTTGTTCATAATTTAACATTATATAAAAATACACTACATCTCACGACATTAATTTCTTGTAAAAATGAGACTGAGCTGTTCTTTGGCTTAAGAATAATGTTGTTTCTCTGAGACTTGGGAAATGCACAGTACACTTTAAAGTTCTACTTCTGGGATAATTGCAAAATTATATCCTCATCTGAAAAAATGTAATGATGGAAGAAGCAGGGCAAATGAGGCAGCAAAAATAGAGAGGTTACACAATCACCTAGATGCATATTGATTTTCATAAGCAAGTCTTCAAAATTTGATCCTATTTACTGCAAGTTAATTATCCACATTACACAGTATAATAAATGACAAATCATTACCAATGAAAAATGAATCAAGACCCTTTGAAAATAATATAATAAATGCAGGTTCTACATATATACTACAAATGATGAACAAGTTTATACTGGAAATAAAAGACATGAGAGAAAGCAACCTGATAATAAAACACTCAAAATATGAGGAAAAAAAAAGTAATAATCTTCTACCTTTTTCTGTTATCACAGCCAAAAGAGGCCTTGTGGAAAAAAAAAAAAAAAAAAAAAAGTTAATTCCATAGCCCTTAGTCACTCTGACACTTCTTATAAAAACTAAAACTGAGCGTTAGAATACTTACAAAAAGAAGAAAGTTCAAAGGGAAATAATTTTTACAAACTCCAGCCATGCACATTATTAAAACCTATTCAGATACTGTGCACTGGACAGCTACTGAATTCCTCACTTAATTTGCACTCAAACTATCACAGCAGTGAGCCTCAAAATAAGAAGGTAAAAGATATATAGCAGTCTACTGCTTTAAAACAATCTTTACACTGATATGGCCAAATGGAAATAGAAAATCTTAGAACGAAAGAGCAAACTGAGACACAGCAGTCACTTAATTTATGACCTGAAGTGGCTTTTCTGGTTTCTTGGAAGCCACCTGCAGCAGTTCTCCCCTTGATAAATTGATTTGAGGTTTTGATTCTAAGGGAGCTCTAGAAACTAAGCGTCTTTCCTTTCAGAATTTAAAAGAATTTATTCTCATTTTGTTTGCAAGACATAACACTAGATAGCTCTTCCATCTTTTCTAAGGAAGTAAGTAGCTTTTGTTCTTCATCTAGACTGTATTTTTAACTTTTTTCCACATTTGCATATAAAAGAACAGGGATATTTTATTCCACATACATTACAGAATGAAACAAACATTTCTGTTGTAGTAAATTCCACACATTTCTTTATCCCCAATATCCATAGAAATATCTTTGTATTCAACAATATTTTTCCAACAATATTGGGAAAAAAATCCAATACTAATGAAAAATATTTCGTATTTGCATATTTGCTATGCCCATTCTTATACTATGTTAACTATAAAAATAAATGGGATACGTTCTGAATAGAATTTGCTCAATTAAAAAAGATTATAGCTAGGGCTTCAAATCTAAATTGCTGCCCATTTTTGATCAACACCTCTTAGAATGAAAAAAGAGCAATATTTGTGCAATTACTACATACTTATTTAGTAGCTTTTTAATTCCCCAGATTGTTAGAAAGTCTTTGAAGTCTTTTAATGTTTTGATGGTCAAATTATAAGAATTTTTATAGTTCACTTTTCATTTCTGGGTTAACTAAAAAAATACATAGTTGGAAACAAATGTACAAATACATCACTGCATCTTCTGATATCAGCAGTTCTGCTAAATTTAACAGCCACAAACTATGCAACACCAGACTTTTCATATGTGAAAACTATGCATTACTATTTTTAACCCATTCTGAACTTCATAAACTCAATTGATACTCTAAACAATAAACAGGATAAAAATGTGCAAAAGTATTCAAGTAATTTCCAAGGCCCCCAAATCCATCAGATCTCCATTAATAGATTTCTAATAAGGTGTTCAAGAATGCATTTGCACCTACTGAAATGAAGATAAGTCAGTAAATGCTAGTGCTCTTCAAAATCATAACTAAAAGACAGTATCAAGATTATCACACCTTTCTAAACAATGGACATGTCCCTGAAGTCCTAAGATACAAAGCCACTTAATACAAAGGAATTGCTTTAAAATCCAACAAAGAGGTTATTTCAGTCTTTTTGCAAGTCATCTGCTCCCACCCAGTTACCACTTGGCTAGAATAATGTAGAAGAAACTTCTCTTGAATTCCAATTTTTGCTTCCTTCAGGCATCTATGTGATAAAAGCCAGAACAGTCAGGCACTAATGATAACCACATAATCACCTTTCTTAAAAATTGGGATTGTTACCAGTGTTCTCAGCGATACAAAAGCGAGCACTGTTAAATATTCATGGTGATCTGAGGTGGAGCCAAGGTGCAGTCCAGATGCTTTGCAATAGTCCCTTTCCTGAGCATGGCATGAGGCTTGGAAAGTGGAGGGAGTGCAAGAAGCAGGTGACTGCTCATAGTAGCACTATTGTGGGGAAGGCCATTACCCTGTAAAGCACTGGGGCCTTTCAGGGGCCCACAGCAGCTGGAATCAAATGGCCATAGGTGCAGCTGGATACCCACTAAGACCCCTGGGCTGCAGTCCCCCAGGCTGCAGCTTCTAGCTTCTCCCCACAGGCTCTCAGCCCAAGGGTATACTTAAACATATCTGCCTGGTAGAAAAAAATTGTTCAGATGAATTGTGCTGTGAACAATGAATTCCTTATTAGTATATTTAGCATCACTTCAAAAAAACTCTACAATGTCAGGGCTCAGTTAACACATTTACAGTTCTCTTAAGCTGTGGTATTTCCCAGTATGAACTGGGCAGATTGTTTTTTCTTTGTCGTGTTCAAAAAGCATTCCAAGTAGAGGTAAAGCATCAGATTATTTTAGTATTTGAGCCAAACCAGCTGTCCTAGTTTGAGCTAGAACATAATTACTTCTATTCAGTGATTTTACTTTTCAGCTCAGTCTCTTCTAAGTAACTGCAGTTTCTGAAGTTAATGGCAGAGACACTGTCTGCTTCTAGCACTGTTAACACTTGATGTTTATAGCTACTAAAGATTTGTGTGTAGAAAGGCACTTGCTTATTTTGTACCTATAGAAACCAAAGTCACTGCTAAAACTTGTGTATCACATTGGGGTGCAGACAGTAAAAGGCTCTACCTGCAGGGAGAAGCAGAAAGGACTGGTGACCCTAAACTGCCAACGAGGCATTGCATCCCCTATACCTCACATTCAGTATAAAACTGAGGGCTCACAAGGTTAAGCTTTCTTCTTCAACAGCCAGCATCTAAGGAGGGCTCCTTCAATCCCAGTCCACGCGTTCCTGAACTCAGTTCCCAATTCCAGCTCCTTACCCAGACTTCCCCACTGCCTGTCCTGTAGTATCAATGGTGGTGGTGACATGATTGCAACTGGGAGGCTGGTTTTGGTAATGGGTTTGCAGATATATACTTCATTATTTTATTGTTATTGTTTCATTAAAGCTGTTTTAGTTTTCTGTTCTAATCCCTAAATCTCTGTCCCTGATTCCCTTTCTTTTCCTTCTTGCAAGAGGAGTTAATAGAGAGCATCTGTCATGCATCTAGTGTCCAGACAAGCCATAAACTCAACATCAGTGCATAGCAGTCTAATCACAAAATTATGTCGATTATGGTCTTTTCCTACTTCAGTGAAATTTCACCATAGTCCATTCTTGCTGCAAAGTACATTTTTAATATTCTTCTTCTGAGTCTTAAAAAGAATCAGGTCAACCAATGACAGTAGTTGTAGAAACAGATGTTGACATTTACTGGTAATTATTTACCTCCAAAAAAAAGTCAAAGCAAACCCCAATTCCTTTACACAGAAAGTTTAACTTGCCATTACTATAAAAATAGTACTGGGTCCAATACAGATGTGCATGAATGATTTTCAAATGGCCACCAGTTTTCCCAAGAGGCAAAATGAGAAAGGGAAATACTCTTTTTTTTCCATAACTAGATGGAACTAGAGTTCAGTAAATTTAGCATAAAGCTGCAATTTGACCAGTGAAGAATGGCAATTGGTTTATTCTATACATTACATCTTTGCCCAGTCCGAAAACCTTTCATACATATGTCAAAGAAAAGACATTTCTGTTTGCCACATTTGCCAAAACTCTGTATACTTGTATGAGTTACTGCTGAAAGACTCAATCCTAAAACAAAACATACAAACTCTTCTGTTGCTCTTTATTGAAATTCATCTTACAAAATAGTTAATAATCTCAGAATTTAATCTCAATCTTCTTTTTATAGAGAAAAAACACACAGGAGAATTTAGGACCCTGTAGTGCACTTTGAACAGTACAATTTTATTTTAGAACAACTGCTGCTCTCTGCAGAACCCTTGAAATTTTATGTCAGTGAAAAAGTCATTATATTTGAAGATTTCCACGGAGAGAAGAAAAGGATTCAGAGCACTATTATCCCTACCAATCCCCACAGATATTTTTCTCTTTTCTTTTTGCTGTTTAAGTAAACTACTGACATTAAGAATAGGAAGAAAAATGTTTCTAAAAATGGAATTAATCATCAAGGGAAGTTAAGCGCCATAATGCCACTGAAAGTGAGTCAACCTTACCTAAGTTATCCTTTTATAGTTTGCTGAACTGCATTCAGCTTTAGTAAGTTGAAGTCTGCAAGTACTCAAAGGTGCAGAGCCCTTACAGAACACTTGTTCTATGAATAGAGAATTGTAAGGGGAGGAGCTAACATCAATATTTATCTGTTTGTTGAAGGTTGAATTGTAATTTCAATAGCACAGCAATACATATGGATTATTCCAACTAACACGCTGCACAGCAGTGTTTATTAGGTATATGGTGCCCTAAAATTGACTAGCCTATAGAAAAAAAGATTTTATGCTAATTGAGCAGAAGGATGAATCAGGCTGCCGGGTAAATGGCAATCTGGTTTAAATACACCATTACATATAGACTGTACAACATCAGACCTATCCTCTTTCTCCTTTCCTATTAAAGGGAGTTGCTTGTACAGCACAAATAAACTGCTGGGTTAACATTTTAAGGACTAACCCATGCAGGTATCTGACCACTGTAACCACACAAGAATCAAAAAGCAGTGGCAAAGACAAGAAGCTAGACAGCTTCTCTGCCTCTTCTTATTCTCCACCATTTTTTTTTTTCCCCTTTTAAATACAGATCTAGCAAGGACTGATGCAATGTGTTTTCGTATTAGACATATTTAAGTGCACTGAAAGGGAGAAAAATACCCATTAAAAATATCCCTTATTTCAAAGGTTTAAAATATCAAATGTGCTTTAAGTAAGTGTTTATAGCACTCAAAAGATAAAAGAGCTACTATAAAATAACCATATAAAACCACAAGAAGTGGCTCCTCGGGAAAAAATTATTTAAATGTGTTTCCCCTATTACTAGTTATCAGAATCCTTTCCTAGCTAAACTGAAAAGTAATCACAGGATAGTGTCCAAGTCTGCAATCATCTACATTAAAGTAATTACTGACTCATTAGCAAAAAACTTCCATTTTAATAAATAAGACATACAAAAAAAAAAGAAAAAAGAAAAAAAAAAGTTGATAGTGTATATCAACTTTCAGTACAAATTATGTCGCAACCTGAAAAGCTAATCTTGGTTGCAAGACAGAAGAAACAATATAAAAAGAATAAATTACTTCAGTATGTTTCTCTGCTCAAAATCACTGTCAGTTCACTACCTCCAGAGCTTTAGAACTCCATTTAAGTAGTTTTAGTTCCTAAAGGTAATGATGCCCACATACAACACTTAACACTAGCTTTAATTAAGGTTTCATGTATCCCCAGATTGCTCCAAGCTAGTATTAACAGTCACCTTATTTAATGAATGCAGAAACCATGGTCTTGAACAGACTCTACATTAATTTGGTAAAAGACTGTAAACTAATATAACCAGGCATTGCTGAATGGTCTTCTTCTTGCAGTCTAGAGAAAGGATTTCCATCTTCAGTAGTGATGATCATGTCTTGGAGCTTGAAGGAGCTGAGCGAAGGTGCAGGCTCTCACATGATAAAAAGCCATAGTTTAAATTTCTGATTTTCAAGCATAAACTGCATCAGATTTTGTTATTTATTCCTTTTGTGAATGACTCTACATCTTTGAATGAAGGTGTTAACAGCAAAGGAGTTCCAAAGCTCCACATCTCCACTTCGAGATGTGTCAGTCAGTAGGGTTTTCCAGAAACAAACAATAATACTCAACTTGGGTGTCTGTAATTCTACAGGCATTAGGTTCTGTGTGGTTATAACTTCATGAGTTTGGACATATCACCTGTCCCAAGCAACTGTATTATTCCCTGCAAAATCCTAACAGCACTTCCTCCATCCCTGCCCATACACTTCTCGGGATTTTACAGATCAAGAGCTCTAGAGAAAGGGCAGAAAGGACAGATCCCATTCTGCAAGGGTTCTCCATACAAAACTAACAGGAGTCCTAACAGACAATGAAATTATACTGACACAAGAGCTAAATCTCAAGATCAGTTTGAGATAGATCATGGCAATAATATGTAATGCTTGAGTGCCTACATCTTTGAGCACATATTAAAGAAAACTGTTCTTTTTGGTGTGTTTATGGAATGCTCTAATTAAGAACTGAGACTTCTAATTGAGACTTATCAATGAACATCTAAATCCATCAACTTTCAATCCATGAAACAAGTTACTTAATGCTCTCACGATTTAATATGTAACTACAGTCTTCCCCGCCATTTCCTTAAAAATGTTTCCTTCTCATCTCCAGGACAAACAGTATCAGCTCTCTCAGCCTTCTCACAGAGGAGATGCTCCCATCCATCCATCCATCCATCCATCCATCCATCCATCCATCCATCCATCCATCCATCCATCTTTGTGGACCTTTGTTGGACTCTCTCCAGTATGTCCATGTCTCCTTTGTACTGGGAAGCCCAGAACTGGACTCCAGGAGTGGTCTCAACAGTGCCAAGTAGAAACTTTCAGTCACTTTCAAGCTTCAAGAAATTATCATCAATCATTTCCATTTTCAGCTTCCATCACCAAAAAGCTTTCCTTTTATACAGCTCTGGGAAAATCAACCCTGTGTGGTTTTTAAGTTGACTGAATACGGGAGATGAGGAATCAAGCCTTCATGTACTGAAGATTTAAAAACATTTTTCACAGTAGGCTGAATTGGCACTTAACGTGAGCTAAGAATAAATCTGGTAGCTGTGTCATCTCTGAAATAATTGGATTTAGAAGTAATTTTGCAATGTTTAAGAGAAGTATAATCACTCTGAACATAAATTTCATTCCTTGACATAAAAAGACATTTCAAGGTGTAGTTTTTGAGCTTGAAAATATGACAAAAATTAAATTAAGTTAATTTGGCTTTGTTGCCATTTCTATAGCAAACAGGGATAATACTAGACTTCACATTGATGGTGTGTAAGGAAAGCCCTACCCAATTGCTACAATCAAAATCTAACTGTATTTACAAAGAGTTTGGAAATATTCAGTGAGCTGTGCTTTGCCACAGCATTTTAAAAGTTCCAATTCCAGTGTCATAACTAACTCATGCAATTTCTAAAATTAGCCAACCTTCACCCAGATTCGCACTCTTTGCAGTGCTATTGACTTAACTTTCTCTCTGGGTTTTTACTGACTTTGTATATTCTTTCTGGACAAATAATTGCATCCTGAAACACAGAAATTACAAAAAATTACCAGGCTGTGTCTGCATCCACTGCAGAATGCAGTCTGCGATACAGACAACCTAAGATGGTGTAATTATTAAGTCCAGCACTGAAATTCTAGCATGCAAGTATTCTACTTTTAAAACCTGTGATGTTTGCTTTTGACTCAGTTATACATTTACCCATTTAAGAAGGCATTTAACTGATAGAAGTTCTGTACTATGTTCTGCACATGTGCCGTTTCATAGTCACAACTAAATGAGCAGCCTGAATACACACAATGAGAATTAATTGCAAATTGTCAATCAGGCAAGTGATAACAGCTATCAGATAGTCAGAAACAGCTACTGTTCAAAGATGCTTAGTGATGATGTTTAGTGATGGTAATTAGATGTAAGGAAAATCTCTGACAGAGAATTTGGCTCTAACAAGACACAATTATGGTGATATTAATATAGTAAATCCTAAAATACACAGGCCTAATCTTTAACAAACATCCCTAAAATATTAGGATGCCTCCATAAATCCCCTGAGCTCAGAAGGATCAGATTTGAATGTTGCTAAAGAGATGAAACTAATTCAACAAAGTCACCCACTTTCAGGCCCCTGGAAAATGGTCAAGTTCTCCCAGTGCTGTCTGACACATGGGCATATTAGTATTTACATTCAGATCAGGTGAAGGAGTCACTTCATTGTCTCCAGATACCATGGTTTGGTTCATGTCACAGAATGTACTTAGAATGCACAAATCAGACCCTTTTAAATGAGTGGGAAGATGTGATGCAGAAGCTCACTTAATGCACCCCAACTATTAGCAGGAATTATGTCAATCAACCTAGACTAGAGCAAGTCTGAAGTAAAGCCCTGTAAAAATTCATATTCATTATTACTCAATAACTCCATTTCATACTGCAAGTCTGTGCTACTATTTCCCCAATTTAGGCACAGCCCAAATGCCCAGACTGAGAAAGTTATGTTCTTCCTATTAATAAACATCCATTTCTTTATTCTATCATTTACAAATATTTTTTTAAAGCAGTAATTTTACTTTAAGATTGTGAAAATTTCAACTGAAAAGCATCGTGAACCTATCATCCAAGAACAATGTAGTTCTCCTCACATTGCTACCAAAGGTACATAATTACTGTCTTAACAGATTAATAAACAAGTGACTAGACTAATAAAAGTTATACTGGAGCAGGCAAAGCAAATAGAATTCATTGCATACTTTATTTCCAGCTAAGGTCAAGTGTCCAACAGAGTTGTTCTGAAGGAAAAGGAGATGCTAGGCTGATAAACTCGTAGAACATTTAAAATAAAATTCAAAGGGAGAAAAAATGTTGTGAAAGCAACAACACACAATGTATAAAATACTTTGTTTTGATGAATGTTAACAAATTGCTGATCAAAACACTGAAGTTGCGAGTACACAGAAAAGAAGATCATGTAATATATACGTATAAAAATCAACTGAACATTTCCCAGCAAGGCCAATATAAGGAATGTTGAATCGTATAAACTCAGAGCACCAGCACCATGCCTCTGATAAAAGCCTCTGCCTGGACTTGTTAAAATAGCTTTATAATAGACCACAACTGAATTTAAACACAGTTTAATTTTTAACATCCACAGACAAATGATCACAGAACTACCCTAGAACTACAAACCTAAATAACCATATCCCTAAACCATCAAACTATCAAAATGAATTTGCATGATGAATGAAACATCAATGTGCATTTGCAGCCCAGAAGGCCAACTGTACCAAAAGAAGTGTGGCAAGCAGGCTGAGGGAAGTGATTCTCTCCCTCTACTCCCCTCTCATAAGACACCACCTGGAGTGCTGTGTTCAGTTCTGGGGCCTCCAGTACTCCAAAGAATATGGACCCACAGAACAAATCCAAAGGATGGCCACAAAGATGACCAGAGGGCTTAAGCACCTCCCCTATGAGAGAGGCTATGAGAGTTGGGGTTGTTCAACCTAGAGAAGGCTCTGGTGAGACCTTATATAAGCCTTCCAATACCTAAAGGGGACCTACAAGAAAGCTCAGAGGGACTTTCTAGGCATGTAGTGATAGGACAAGGGGTAATGGCTTGGAACTGAAAGAGGGTAGACCTAGATTAGCTGTAAGAAAGAAGTTCTTCACTATGAAGGTGTTAAGGCACTGCAACAGGTTGCCCAGAGAAGTTGTGGATGCCCCGTGCCTAGAAATATTCAAGGTCAGGTTGGATGGGGCTTTGAGCAACCTGAGCTAGTTAAAGATGTCCTGCACACTGAAGGGGGGTTGGAACTAGATGAGCTTTAAGGTCTTCTAACCGTTCTATGAATTTGGAAATGATAGATAATAAATCCTCTGTAGTCATTTGTATGCAAGTGCTATGCTAATGGTGGTTTTAATCAGGCATTGGACAGAAGTTCAACACTTCTGGAGTATGTACATTCAAAATTACAACTAGAAAGGCTTAAGCTGGTACAAAAGTTAAACATGACATCTTTCTTGATTAAAGTCTCCTAGATATATCAGCCTTGAAAAATGAGAGAGGAATAAGCACACCTTATTATTATAATCACATTTGGTAAAAGACACTCATATAAAGCAGAGGCACATCTTTTCAAGTGTGAGATGGTACAGAACTGACAAAAATAATCTGAATAAGAAGTGCTTGAAACTTCAAAAGCTTCACTATTGTCTGTGACATTGACTTTTCATGTTAAAAAATTGTTTAAAGTAACTGTCTTCAGTTTTTATTTATGGAAGACAGAACTAAGATGTTCATGCTACATATGAAATGTTCAAAAGCTAAAATACCCTTAGAGAAGATACAGTTCATAGAAAGGCCATTGACAAAGTTTCCAAATCCAACAGCTGGAAAGCTGTGCAAGGTGAAGCTCTACTTATTTTATTTATTTGGAATAATAAAATGTTCGGGTCATAAAAGATAAGTTCTAGAGGCTCTTCAGTATTCCTGCAGTCTTTTATCAAGCTTCCTACAGAAATGAGGTAGAGGTGATGGTAAGACAACTCCTACCTCATCCCAAGTTGTTGAAAGCTGCTTCATACAATGGCAAAAGATTTTCTGCACTGCAAGGATGTAACTTACTCTGCAGTGACTGCTTCTCAGACCCAACAGGAACTGTGAGCTGCTGATCTCATTTCCATGGAAGTAATAACTCCTAGAGAGCTCATGTTGGACGGGAAGAATTACTATCAACAGGTAGTTGAAGTTGGAATTCTCATTTGAGCAAGGCAGAAACTCCTTTTGCCAAGTTGAAATCTGTACCCTACTTTTATTTTTCCAACTTCAAGTAGTGTAGTCACTAAGCTTCCAACAGGTTTGGAAGTTAGAAGATAAAAAGCAACACTCAAAAACTAGTTATCATTGTCAGTAACACAGCGATGTTACGGAGCACTCAGTATTGGTGGATTTTAAGTACATTAGACAAAACCTCTCTGAATTACTATATAAATATTTGATGCTGCCTTTGGCCATCAGGATAAATAATAAGATTTCTCAACTTCTAAACTATTTGTGATTCCATGTTTTTTATTGCTTTTATCCAAAAAAATACAGATGAAAACTAATGTAATCAAAATTCTGAGCTAGATTTTTTATCAGCTTTCTGCCCTGAGCATGCTGTATGGATTACATAGATCTGTATGTAATCAGCCTGGGTAGTCACTGTCTGCTCAGCATTCAGAGACAAATAGAAACCTAGACACTTGACAGAATATATGCCTATTTATTTTATCCTCATCTGGAAAATCCACAGCTTTGGTGGTGGTGGTGCTTTGTTGTTTTCTGGTTTTTTTTTTCTAGAAATCTAAGTTTCTCATATCATATTACACAAAAATATCAGCACTCCTTGAAGACATTTGGGTAGTTTTTGTTGTGTTGTTGGGGTTTATTTTGCCAGAAAGCAAATAATTGACTCTTAAAAGTAGTTTGAATTGGGAATACTCTCCTGTATTCTAAGCAAGAAAACAGACTCTCCTTTGATAGATATCTTTTTTTCATTTTTCATATTCTTTCACATTAAATTACCATTACAAGATTACATTAGAATCACAAGGTCTAGTGTCAATGTAGTTGGGTGTCCTCTAAAGCCTATATTTTTGGCTGAGGAAATTACAGACTATGCAGGAAAAGTGCTATTTCTTTCCTTCTCTGTAAGAGGTTTCAGAGTCTCTGAAATACACTGGTGACCAGGTATATTTCTTAAGTATAACAGAATGTTTCTCAGTTGTAAATACTACTTTATATTGCAACTATTGTACAATCAAGCCTTCTAAAAATGAGACAGGCACTGATGGATTGAGAAGATCTATATTAACTGCTCAGTACAAGGTGCATTTAATCAATGCACGCTCTTCCTGGAACACAAACCATCCTTTTAGTGTTACTGCACCAAGAAACTGGTATCAGTTTATCCAATTAACAGTATGTTTATTATTGAATACACATTTCTTCTGACACTACACCTGTAAAATGGACAATATACTATCTACTGGTTTAGCACTGTAAGTTGCTAGTTCCTACATAGTAGTTTGACAATATAATCAACTTTTTCTTGGTTGTTTTCAGAGAGGAACTAGTATCCCAACAGACAGCATTTCTACACATATTTGTGATGCAGCATACATGAAAGCACAGTTTGAATGATTGGGTTTCTTGGAAGGAAAAAACACACATAAATAAACCTACTTTCTTCTGAATTCTTTAATTGAAAATGTCCTAGAAGATTCTTACACTAGAAAAAATTTAAAGTGATGTTGATAAACACTACTAAGATGCTAGAAATTTTCCGACACCTTTCAAATAGCTTCAGAATTCCATTCTGAACAGGAGAAAACTTTCTTACTTTTGCATTTCTAAGTACAGGCAGTCATTTTTGAACTCTGGTAAAGTAAAACATACAGTTATATTTTGAGTAGAGTTGGTTTTTTTAAGACAATATGGGGTTTTAGCTGAACATGTCCCATATCTTCAGAAAAGTTACTGACTCAGGAAGTCCGAAAATACTTCACAAATAAGAAGAGATCTTTGCAAGTCTCCACTGAAATACAGAATTGCTTTATTCTATTTTAGTACCAGAAATTTAGCTGAATGCCAACAAAAGGTGCAACTGAAGATTTTTACAAGTCTGAATAATGTCTAAATGCTTTACAACTCTGCAAGCTATGTAATTAAGAAAGGTAGTCAAGTATGAATCTATAATTTTAAGTCCTGATAATTCATATGTTTAATAAAAATTTTAAGTACTAGGTGGAAACCTGCCAGCAGGTGTGCCATGTAAAGAGCTATGTCACTGTGTACTCTCAGTCACATCTGTTTTCTTAACCTTCAAGTACCCTTTTTCCTCAAGGCTATTGGAATTCATGTTTTACAAAATACACATTAGAAACCCACCAATTTCACTAGAGGCATCACATACTCTCCTCTCCTTCTGCTGACAATCAACCAAGCTAGAAGTGCATAATCTCAAAATAACATCATTCTGAGGTAAAAGATTATGCAACAAAGGTGAGAAACAATGTTCACATGTGCCTTCCATGTGTCAAGTAGAGGCAGAAGTAGGGAGCCACTACTTGAAAGAGTTGAAGGTTTCAATCTCCTCCTGCAAAGAGGATTTTGTCACCCTGTAATGGAAGACAGAAAGGGCAAAACCTTCCACCTATTTACCAAACCCATCCTGCTATTTGACCTCCCCTTTTTCCCTATTTCAAAGGTAGGGAAAAAAAATCATCATCCTACAGAGAGAAAGCAATGAAGTGGGTTGATAGGTCCTAACCACAGAGGTAGTTCTCTCATTTTCAGGTTCTGGACAGCAGGCTGGGAAGATGCTTGCACATTGTGGCACATTCCAAAAAGCCAAACAGGAAAACTCTACCTCATCAGCAACACAAAGACTGAAGAATGACGCACTACAGTGTCCCTAGTTACTGAAACAGCAGCATGAAACTCTCTGCATCTTAAACTCCACACGCTCACCATTTTCAGGTACATTTGCTTTATTGTATTTTTCTCTTTGTCATCTTAGATTTGGTAGCCTGCAGACCCTGGCTGTGCAGAAATCAGGGCAGCACCTAAGACTCAGTGTGTGTATTCACTTACAGCATCTTCTCAAAAAATAGCTGGGAACTTTATTGTTTACTTGTTTCAGTTAGCAGTAGGTGGAAATGCTGCAGCATACAATAGGCCAAAGAAATAGTCTGTATTTATCTTTCTCAATAGACAGCATTACAACATGTGATCCTTCTTATAACATGGCATCACAGAACACAACAAAATAACCTCAAATGTCCATAAATCATCATGGGAAAAGATACACAGAATAGAAAGAGTGAATTATTAGATATGCTGGGTACCATTCACTTACTGAACAGTGGAATGTAAGTCAATAGTCAGAATGATTAAGGACATCTGGGTATCACCTGGCTAAAACCAGCTACACTGTCAAAACTGAAGATCAATGGTGATCTGAGGAAACACCTATCATACTGTTACCAGGTCGCAACGAAGGGAAACATGATTCAATGGCTGGATCTGCTGGATGAACATTTTTCATACTGCTTCAAAAGAGTATTCTTTACGGATTTTTCTCCTACTTCCAAATAAACAGGATTCATTAACCTCCTGCTAAAGGTAATAGAACAATAGATCCTGCTCAGACACCACTAAAGCCACACACACAGGGCATTTCTTCTTTTTCTTCTGTTAACCACTCAGGCAAGGACTGTAATCCCACAGCCTACTTTTCATTCTCCAAACACACATCTGCACTGAGAAACCCTATTCATGTACACAGCATGTCCCTCCCAGCAGCACTGCTCACTCTGGGTTTGCAGGGTATTTCCCAGCCAGTGACAGCACCAGGAGGGAAAAGGCACCTGCTGCTACAAACACCCAGGAGTGTTTGGTACAACATGCTTTGGCATGCCCTAAAACAAACTGCCTCAAAAGAAGATCAGTCCTTTCTGGAGTGTTCTTTGAAACTATGAGCAATAACATACAGGGAAAAAAAAAATTATACGAGTACTTGTTACTTTGAAAATGTGATCTGATTGTTTACTTATGGTTCTTAGTACGTACATAGACTTTTCTACATATGACAAAATTCCAGCTCTCCATGTTCAGTTGCAATAACGCTCATGTCTGACAGATGTTGTAAAAGAGTGTGACTTTCAGATAATAATTTCAGACTGTCCAGTATGTTAAAATTTTAAGAAATAAAAAAAAAAACCAAAAAAAAAACCCAAAAAAACCAAACCAAAAACAAAAACACCAACACAACCCATTTTTCCTCCACTCCAACTTGCTGCATGCATTTAGAACAGTCGACATTTTGGGCTTTTTCTGTTCTTTCATCATATTACATACATTTTGTGTTTGGCACAATGTTGTATTTTGGTTTTCATTTAAAATTCTAAGTCAAATAACTATATTTAATTTTAAAATTGAGAATTACACAAATTTTGTAAATTTTTCCACAGGTTCTTCAACACTGATTAAACTGCACTCTACCCATAAACGCTTGTGATGTAGAATACAATTCACATACTTTGTTCAGATAGCATTACTTTAAATTAAAACATGATTCAAAAAAAAAATATGGCAATAATACAAAGAAAGAACAGAACATATACAGTAACTCTTAAGTAATTAAAGACTGTTTTGGAGCACAGCCAGCAAGATTCATGTATTTTAGAAACAAAAATCTACATCATTGCTTTCCATATACAAACAGGAGCATTTATCAATATTGCAGACTCCATGTCTGCAGTGAGTCAATGGTATATTCTGAATCATACCGTTTCTCCTCTATTTAATAAAACCATTCAAGGATTTGGAAATCAATTGCTAGAAATTACCAGAAATATTTGTGTGAGTATAGGAAGAACAATTTCTTACAAAAAAAACCAACCACCAAACTATTAGGGATTTTAACCAAGAAGTCCTGAACTAGCAAAGTACCAGCATGACCAATGTCAGCATTTCCCACTGGGAAAAAATAGCCAGAAGTCAGTACATTCCTACAGTGCCTGGGCAGCAATTGTACCTTTGGCAGAACCTGTCAGGTGGCACAAAATAGAGAAGCCTCCTAATTATCGTTTCATGCAGATATTAAGAGACTGGAGAAGAGTTGCCTTGTGCTGTCAGTTTTTCATTTTACTGTATAGAATGTAGATGAGTGAGTCCATAAAAGTTTTTAGTCATTTGACTTTATTTCAAGATATACCAGAACTATAAAAAATTTAATTACTGCTAAATATTTCCAGCACACCATTTTCCTTCTTTTACATGGAATCACATAAGCTTGAGCTGAGTTTCTGCTCCAGGTTTATTGTTGTCTTGATTTTCACAAATATTAGGGCCAAAATCCTTATACACTGCATTTATTCCCATAGGTATCAAACTGTTTATAGAAATAGTCACTATAGTCACTTACTTCGATAAAGTGCTGTTCTGGTTGTTCCCACTTTCAGCTAATGTTAAAAATCTACATAAAGAATCAGATTCAATCACATTTCATGAAATATGGCTTACCTTTCTTATATATCCTAAGTGTTTCTTCTCGATTATTAAGAAAAGTAAAGTTTGATACAAAAGCAAGAAGATTTGTTATATGAAAGGCTAATGACTATAGTGACATTGTCTCTGATGGAAGCTTAACTGAAAATTGTGAGAACAAGACAACGTATCAGTAAAATTGGTCTTTTTTCTTACCATTAAAAGAGAAAACCCTTTCTTACTGACTGTGTGAAATAGAGCAACGACCTTTCAGTCTACATCTTAGGATATTCAAAGGCTTTAATTTTGTATAACCACGTCTATGCTGTCACCGCTTAGTCATTTTGTGGCATACTGATATAATGTGCTGTATAGTGCTTAGACATTGCACTGTGCTCAGGAAAGCTTCTGGTTTTACACATTATTTGGTGAAAATACCCAGCATGCAATCAGAGATCATTTCTCCTGTAATAAAATCCAAATGTTTAAATGTGAACCACTGTGCAAAATGTTGATAGTTAGACTTTCCGTATTATGATTCCTTCCAACTCTAGTTTGTTTACCCAGTGGACACAAAAGCATCTGTGACTTTCATACACCTGTTTGTGTCACTGCAGCATAAATTATAAACACACAACAGGGGACTGCAACTATAAACTGTACCTCTAAAGAAATTTTATAGGTAAAAAAGAATCTAAAAGAAAACACTATATTTATTTTCAGACCTCTCAGAGAAAACTCTTTTTAATACCATATTAAGTCTCTGCTAGGCTGCCAGAAATAAAACACAGTATGTGTTCAGATCTACAGCTTTTGTTCTGTGTTTGAGTTTATTCTTAGAGGTGAATGGATTCAATATACTTTTAACCAAACCACATATCTGAAACTGCTGCCAGTTTCTAGTTATCTACAGGCCTCCCAAATTCATAGCAGCAAGTCTAGAGCCCAACCTCCTACATGGTGGTAACACATAAGTGATCTCTCCTGTAGAGTGTGAGAACAGAAAATAAAGAGAAAAAACAACTATAATCTATATGATCCCATGACTCCAGTTACAAAATAATAATAAAAAACGTCATAAAATAATTGGATTCCATCCTTTCCATAGTTCTATACACTCAAAAAAAACACACATTCCATTTATTTCCAATTCTCTTTCACATTTCACCTGGTGTACTCAGTGGGATATCTAGGCCAAATACTGCCTACTGCCTAGCCATCAAAGCAATAGCAAACAAGTAACCTGACAGAGAAAACAGGATTCTGTAAGGACAACTATCAAAAAACTAACGCCTACGTCAACCTTTTGTCCATTTACTTCTGACACAACCACACATGACAGTTCAGGCCAAACATCATGGAGATAAACTAGCCCATTAAGCTCACTATTAACTTTCTCCAGCTGTGCTGCCATGCTGTGTGCCAAAGAAGGTTTCTGTATCTGCAGTCCTTATGCTCCCGAAAAGGCCCAAGCCTATTAATTAAAGTGTGTGCTAATAAGTAAGAGAATTCTACTTTGTATTGACTACAACTACAGAAAACCTGATCTGGCTTCCAGTCTGTAACATCGTACCAATGTTTTGCTCTCATCTCAAGCAGGAGTAAGGGCCTCTGCTAATTGGAGAGTAAATGGCCAGTGTTCATTTACCAAGCAAGACTTTGAATGCAGTCTGTTTAGGTACTCGAAAGAAAGACAGGACAACCAAAATTGTGGAGGGAAGGACAGGAGGACACCCTGGCAAGGACACAAATATCTATCAAATAGTGAAACAATCAGGCATTGTTGTATTTTTAGATACTTTCTTTTTTAAGTGCCAAAGATTCTGAATACATCACAATGGCAAACTGAGTAACTGAGATGGGAGGAATTACAGGTGAATGCTGCACGGATCAAATATTCAGCTGCAACCCAAAGTATGAGTCGGAAGTGCCTATCTGATCCACTGGAAAAGCTTTCCATGACACATGCTACTACTTCTCATATGGCTATACTAACTGCTAGATACTGTATCTTCCTCTATATACTTCATAACACCTAACAAAAACTGGGAAGAGTCAGTTCTCTACGCCCAATACACCTGAAACTTGTCCAGACATTCAGTTATTTATGTATCAACCATCTGAGTATGGAATAATGGAAAACAAAGCTGTATTTAATGAAAACTGATATTTATATAAAACTGATATTGATGGAAAGCCAAGGTATTTTCAGCATTCATATTCTTCGTATATTTGCAGCTTTCACCAGAAACACGTGGCATTTGGAAGCAGCAGGCCTAGCAGACTGTGGTTTCAGGAGAACATACCTGTGTTACAGAAGGCTCAGGGGATCAAAGTGCATCGAAGATCCACTGAGTTACAGGTGTGCAAGATAAAAAGGCCAGAAGGTCTCTCATATCCAAGAAGACATGAAGAGTGTTAAGGGACAACAAATCATCAGCAGAAAATGCGCCACTGACGGCGTGGCCTATGGATGGAGCTCCTAGACAAACCAAGACTGATACAAGAATTGGTGGAAGACACTTGGAGAATCACTGTGTGTGCTTTACATCATGGCCATGGAATCCCATCAGGGATACAGAGGAATTTGGCTAATACATACCACCAATACGTAACAAGACTCCAGTACTGCTCAATAGGACACACATTTGTTTAATAAGAGCTGTAATTCAAGGTGTGTATGAAGCTGCTTCCTCATTTATAACCTCACACCTCATTTTAGCTTTTTTCTTCAATTGTTTTCCAGTGCTTTTTAACTCAACTTTATCATTTTTCTTAGCATCCCTTTTCCTAAATTCCTATTTTTAGCTTTTCCCACATGTAGTTTCTTGTCCTAGCACTGCTGCCTTTGTCTTCTATGAATGCCTCAAGCAACAAGAGTAAGCTGTTCATTAAAAGCAAAAGTGAACACTATTGCACAAGGATCTCTCAGAGGTATGGCAGAGAATATCAAACTCTAAGTATAAACTTAAAGCTGGATAAACATCTCTGAATAGCACTATTGGGTCCACCTTCTACATAAGATTCAGAAATCACAGCCTATTTCCTGACATTCAGAATTTGTGACTGCCCTGTCTAGTCAGAGAAAAATCTTCAAAACTTATCATAAATTACTCCATGGCTTTTGTAAATATTTCTATTGTTTGAATAAGGAAGTGATATACTGGTCAGTACAATCCCTATTCTGAATTCATGATACCCTAAAGCAAAGCAACCAGTTGCTGCAATGGTGCCTTATTTGTATTAGCATTCCCAAAAGCAAAAACTTATCCCAGATATTGAATCCACAGGACACCTTGTGGTTAAGCTTATTCTTACCCACACAGACCCCTGGGATAATCTCCCTCTGTTTCATGGAGCAGAAGGGTGAAAAGGTTCATCCTTACAATGGCTCACTATTTAAGAGAGAAAGCACTGTGTTACTTCAACAACTCTCAGTGGTGCTGTGACATTAACTTCAACATAAAAGATGACCTGCAAGTTGCAAAAGAATACACGTAAGGGGAAGAGCAGCTGAAGGGAGTCATTACTTATTAAAAGTTACAAAATGTTTCCTTTGCCACTAATAACATTCATCATTTAAGTTGCTTGCACCTTGCTTTTTGTTTCAGGTTCAGAAATTTAATGAACAGTGACACTTGTGTTGATTTCATATTCTGACTCTCATGATCTACTATCAAATCCCTGTAACAACGCTATCACAGGCATTACCACTTAAAAATAACATTTTGAGCATTGTTATTTGAAGATAAATAATGGGGAAAAAACCATCCACCAAATGCTTCCTCATTAAGTAACCAACAGACAGGCACATTGAGAAATGGCACTGAAAACGATCTGAAAGCCTGGAGAAGGACAGCTAGCGAAGGATGGAAAGGGAGGTTTAGAGTAAAAAAAGACCAAAATTTTAAGAAGATGAACATACATGCTCTCTCTCACATAAGGAGAAAACCCAGAGCAGCAAAGCTAGATACTTGTAGGTTAACAACACATCAAGCTAGTGATGTGATATAAGCTGACTGGTGAACTAACGTATGTCATTCTCCTAACAAAGGTATTTTCTATTAGCTCTGTCATTTTCATCTTTCCGTGTTCTATTTCTGGCATAAGAACTTATGTTTGAGCAATGTTTTTTCCTACAGTAACTCATGTTTTAGTTAAATCTTGGTTTTCATTCCCATACAGTGCAAAAGCATACCTTGCTACCTCTCACCATCACAAGCTTAAAATGAATGAAAGTTGACATTAATTTCTAAAAGCTATAGCGTATGCATATCAAGAGAACCAAAATGGAAATTACATCCAATATACAGCTCAACTGAAAACATTTTCTGTAAAAATATCATCTTGATGTTTCATATTATTTGTATGACATATTCACATTGTTATTTCCCCAGTTTTCATATAGACACTTTCCTGTTACTACTAGATATACCCATAAGATAAAACATTAAGCTGCAAACTCTCTTTATGCTTCGACACTTACAGTAATTATCCATAAACCAAATTATTCCTCCACAGCAGCTGTGCAAATCCACTGTGTCTGAATTATGACCTTAGTTTTGTTTAGCTCAAACAGTCCTGCATGATGGTTGCACAGGTGTAGCCAAGAGCCTGCCTGGTGTTTGTCACTGATGATGTATGTGTTATGGAAAAACAGTCTGACTTTCAGATCTCTTAACAGACTAGAGCTGTAAGGCCGACAGCAGTATGTTGAAGGGAAAGTCTTAATTATAGCCTAGGGGAGAGAGGAGGGTTGGATCTGAAAAGCAGAGATAAGTATCATAACATCACTTTGGTGGCTGAGTCCCTAGTTGGATAACCATAACGATGACTAAGTATGCATTTTTCTCTTGAAGCTTCAAAGAAATGCAAAGATGGATTAACAATTGAGCTGATAGCCTAAAACTAATTGCATAGTCAATTACAAAAGTTCCCTATGCCCAAAGCAAATGATCTAGCATCCTATCCAAAGGGCTACCAGCTAGGACATTAAGAAAGTGAAAAACCGAGTACAATCCAATAGAGGACATGTGGCTGTCCACCTCTTCTAGAAAGCAAAAGAGTATTCTAAACATCAGAAATCAAACAAAAGGTGAGTCTCCACTGGGTCTTTCAATAGACTTGATGCTAAGGCTGCTGTTCTACATCAGAATCACACAGCTGATGAGAAATCTAGCAACACATCAGAAAAAAAATGGAATACTTTTCCATCTCAGAAAACAAGTTTCCCCTGGTTTTGGCTGACTGTTCTGCAAAGTTTTTCCTTAACTCTTCTGCAACCATCCTTTGCTTAACCAGCTCTCTTGAACTAAACACATTCCTCAGCAACACCACGTTACACACATTGCACCCAAGCAGCTTGATTTCTAAGTAACTCAGTTTCCTACCCATACTGGGAGAAAACTCTGACTCCAGGAGTCACAGTCACCACAGAGGAGAGGAAAGCATTCTTTCCTCCTCCCTAAAATGCAAGTTATTTTGTACCCTTTCTCAGGTGAATGTGTAGCTGCAGTTTGCAATACGGAGAAGAGAAAGGCACCAGAATATCCTTTGTCTTACCAGAAGAAGCTGGTCTCCATCAGGTAGTTGCTATTTGGGCATCAGAAACATACAAAGGAGACCAAAGCAGGGAGGTGTCAAAGGGACTGATCAAAATTACCTCCCAGGAGTTGATATCTAGAGAGGCTATACATGGTTTGCCCTGGAGATTCATACCCAGCCCCGGGTCATTTCAGTGAAGGCAAAAGTACCAGTTCGGTCACAGCAGGCATCTTACGGCGGGATTCACAGAGCCTTCTATCCCAAGATCCCAGTCATTAAGCATTTGCTTACTGTCCCCACAGACACACACAGGTTTTCCCAAGACATCACAGTTGCGTTTACCCCATGCAAGCAGGCAGACCCCCCCCCCTCCCTCCTCACCCCCCGCCAAGTTGCGAGACTTGCTTCATAAAGGTAGGGGAGAAAGACCCCCCAGAATAACTAAGAAAAACCCCGCGCCCCCACGCAGTTCGCGTCCTACCGCCTGTGGAGCTGGCCTCCTCCAGCTGCGCCGAGATGCTCTCCACCCTCCTCACATTCATGCTGGGAGGCGGGAGGCGCCCGGAGCCGCGGCGAGGCGGGACGTGGCGGGCGAGCGCGGCAACACCGCCGCTCCGGGGCCGCGGGAGCCGTAGCGGGGCCGCAGCGGAGCGGAGCGGGGCCAGGCGCGGCTCGGCGGAGTGGAGCAAAGCGGAGCAGAGCGGGGCCCCGCCTCGGAGGCGGCGGCACCTCCCCCGTCACCCGCGGCAGCTCGGGGCGGGCCGCGGCGCGGGGCTCGGGGGCGCCCAGCGTCGGTGGCGCCACCTCGACCCCTTCCCCGCTGAGCGATGCCGAGAGGGGCAGGGGGCTCAGCTCCGCCGGACTTGCCCCCTGAAGCGGCGGGGCTGTGGGCCGCTCCTCCGGGACTCCTGCCTCCCGCGGGGCTGAGCCGGCACCCGAGCACCGGGGCAACGTGCGAGGGGAGCCCTCGGTAGGAGCGGGAACCGTGGAGAAAGCCTCGAGCAAGAGCCCGGCAGGCCCGCGCCGTACGCCCCGCTCCGTCCTGCGGCTGCACACAGGTGGTTCCGCGTCACCTGTTAGCCACACACTGCCCGGGACACGGCCCGTCACTGAGCGCTGCGCAGCGGAGCAATCGGCTCAGCTGCAATACACCCGCACCTGTCGGGGTAGCACAGGTCAGGGAAATGGGAGCACGCCCTGAGCCCAGGGCTACGTTCTGCAATTGTTTGCGAATTCCAAAGAATTCTGTGATTTCCAGCGAAGACCAGCACCACCACGGCCATCAGCTTACATCTGACCGAACAAGCCCCTAGTGTGTTGAACCATTTCATTGTTTTTCACAAAACACTGCATTTGAACAAACGATGGTAAATTGTAGTATAGGACATGACATTCTAGGAAGGCATGCATGGAGCACAGAAATAATACTAGACAGAAATGTAGTCGGACACTTAGAACAGCTCTGGAGGAAATTTGTGTAATTCCACCGAAAGCAAGGAGGGCTACCCTGTGGTAGCAGCACTGATTTGGCCGTTGTGCTTAAGGAAAAAGTGAAAGGGCATTTTAAGACACCTCCATAATTTATAAAGGACTACTGTGATGTACCATTAGAAAATGCTTCCATTATGGCAGCTTTCCCAGTTCAATTTTATTGGTAGCTTTTTAGTCTGCTTTACTATTTTGTTTATTCCTACGTGAATAATGATATGTTTTAGAAATCCCACTTATTCTTACATTTGTGTACATTCCTAAAAAACATTTTTTTCCCAGGTCATAGGATAAACTACCTAAAATTTTAAAAATTATTTCTGAAGTATTCATATCATTTCTTGAACCAGGTATTGTAAAGATTCTTATGAGCTAAAGGGAGTAATTCCTACACCATCCTGCCAAATAATGCTATAGGAAAATACTTCTATCTTATTCTGTTCCATGGGACAAACTTCTGTCTCTTTCTACTCCAAAACGATTGATTGAAGACCTGAATGGGCAGAGATACTACAGTGTAGTATAACACTGGCCAAGAACAACTCAAAATCAAGTAGCTTCTGCCAGGTGGTGGGTTTTTTTATAAAAAAAGCATTCACTGATGGAGGAGGTTTAGGAAGCACTGTGAAGAGACAGGATTCAGAGTACTGTATGTCCCCTCAAAAGATTTCATTCTGTAAGGTGAATCCTCAGGTAGCCAGGATATAGCTCTTCCTCATCAGAGAATATCAAAAGAGTCAAAAAAGAGATCAGGAGTTTGTTTCATTATCAGGTTTTGAGCTTACTTATTATCAAGAAGCTAACCTTACAGAAAATGGTAATTTATCACAACTTTGCAGGAGTCTTTGTTCTCACATTAAATATAGTTCTCAGAATAAGACGTTTATAGATTTATGGCTGTCACTTCCCTTTGCTCTCCCCCAAAGATGTATCAAAACTCCATGAGTTATGAAAACACTCCAAATACACGTGAGCAGCTGGTCATAACAAAACGAAGTGAGGCAGGAATGGTAGTAATACATCACAAACAGCTTTGCAGTCGCCAGTCAAGCTAAACATTCATCTTGTGTCTTAGAAAGAATTACAGGTGTTCCACACAGTGCAGAACATAAGATCCAGAAGTATCTACCAAGTTTGCACAGATAAGGTATCCTGTGTCATCTCTGTCATCAATTGTGTCTGTGGCAAAGAAAAGTGACCCAGGTAAGCAGAGCTGTCTCCATAAATCTGCATGTTTCTCTCAAGCTCATCTTTACTTCTCTGCTGCTCTCTTTGTTTCAATCCACCTGCTCTTCATCTCCTGTTCTAGATGGGCCTTGCTTGAAATAATGTCATCAATTCCCTCTGCATACTCTTTCCTTTTTGCTCTCTTGGGATTTAAATACTTGTCTTGGAAAAAGCCATAGTCATTCCTAAACTTCCTTTCAAACTATTCCATTTCCTGGCTCTTTAGACCTACTGATTTTCTCTTACCATGTAGACACCTATTTTTCCTTTTTCACCTCCACTGTCAGTGAGATCTTAATGCTAGTATATTATTTACCATTTACTCACAAATTAGGGGTGCAGTGCATAGAATGAAAGCATATTTTAAGATGATTGGAAAAATTCTCAGTAATACAGATGTGTATAATTTTCTGATTTCATAAAAACTACAGTGATAATAAGACTGTGCTGATTTTAACCACTATTTGGTTTCATTTTATCTAACTCTCAGTTATGATAATTATTTGAAGTAATTGATATACATAAAGATTAAATATGTATTATTTTGATGCTCTATGCATAACAAAATATATACCAGAATGTGGGGTTTTTCCAAATTTGTTTTAAAGGTCAAATTCTTTATTGTTTACCAAACCTGATTCAGTTTCCTCTAATTAGCATGTCAAGCTCATGTATCTGCTCTATATAACATTCAGTAAAAATTGACATCAACTGTGATTTCATCCCTTCTATATAATTACATTTCAACATATAATTATATTTCTATGAATATAGAGTTTCATTCTAGTGTCTACTTTTCAAAATATGTAGCTCCTTCCTTTCTTCCTCATGTATTTCTATTATTTATTTTGGAGATAAATGCTAATAATACTGTGAGCATGTATTGAAAAGGTAATTTCTTTAATTAGAATCTGAATCAGTATATTTCTGTTAGCCTCAAATGTAAATTAATTCTAAAGATATAACATAAGTATGATTCGGTGTGTCCAAATCAAGCTCAGATTTCCAGAGCTGTTTAGAATATATATAAAATTAAGTGTTAAATCATTAAGCTAGATTAGTGATCGAGGAGATATTATTTATGCAAAAGATAAAATAATCTTTTGTGAATTAAAAAAACCAATCATTTCTAGTGGTAGCACCTTCTTATCAGGACATTAGGAAGAGCCTGATTTTTCCTACCTATTTGTGTGGCTAAGAAAAGGCTCAGATTTGGAAAGTGAACCAAAGATTCAGTCCTTTCAGTCTCTTCTGCTCTCCCACTGATCTTGGGACGTCTGCAAAGGGCGAACACAGTAGTTCAGCTACCCAAAGTGCATCTGCACTAAGGAACTGAATAATTTATAATTAAGCAGTTGAACAGAACACATATAAGCCAAAAAGTTTCAGCATGTCCATGTTATTTTCTAGGCCTCCAGAGAAGCATTTACTTTTGAAGTGCTTCCTCTGCTGGAGAATAGCCCTCCAGGTGGAAGCTTGCTTGATTCCCAGAAGAATTTGTCACTTAGCTTATATTGCATGTCACAATATTTTTACAAGAAAAAAAACCCAAACAAACAAACGTCTGGATCAGCGTGTCACTTCTACAACAAATATTTTCCTTATTCCTCTCAAACAAAACTCTATCTTTCTATTTTTAAATGTTTGCATGAAAAAGAAATGGTTCTTTATGATACAGTAATTTTCTAAGAGTATTTTTGTTCTCAGAGTGTATTTTATTTATTTTGAAGTCATACAGAGTAAGAATGTACCCTAAGAAAACATTTTATATGTATTGTAATTCACAAAATATTCACTGTAATTTAGCCATAATCAAATATTTAGTGTCTTGATCTAAATGAGAAGACTCTTACACCTTTGAAAGTCCTCTAGCACCCTAGAGGGTGAGGTTGAGGTCAGAGGGGAGGGAGGAGCTCCATGGTGGAGCATGTACACTCTCAGAGCGATTGAGGCCCATGGATGTCCTGTGCTGGAGGATGTCTACCATGAAAGGTCTGTGGCCCATGGATAAGCCCATGCCAGAACAGAGGAAACATGCAAGAATGAAGAAGCAGCTCTAGAAAAGTGTGAGAAACAAAGAGCAGTAGAGAGAAGCCATGACACATGGACCCCAACCATCTGCACTGCCTATCATCTCAGTGACTACAGCCTGCAGTGTGAACAGAGGGGAAAGAAGTGTCTCGAGTTAATCTGACCCTAGGAAAGGGGGAAGAAATGTGTTTGACTTAAGTGTTTGAATTATTTTCTTCTTTATTTCCCTAGAATAAAGTCAGTAAGTAAATATTTATGTCAATTTCAATAAATTAAAGTCTTCAAGTCTGTTTTACCCATGACAGTAACTGCTGAGTGATTTATTTCAATCTCCAAGTTTTCACCCTCTTGTTCTTTCAGTTTTCTCCCCCTTCTCACTGGCAGCAGGGGGTAAGCAAGCAGGTGTGTGGATGCTTTTCTACCGTGGTGCCAACCACAGGGTGGATATGTGAGAATTCAAAATACAGAATGAGATTGTAGGTGTAGAAGAGGTGTCTTAGAGTACTAAAAAACTACATGTCCCTGAAACAGTGGATCTTCAATATTCAAGATTTCCAGTTAGCACAAAATGTTTTAGAGAGCATTGGTGCTTTCAGAAAGAGTAATCTTGAATATTCTGATTTTTGTGCCTATTAAGCCTTAACAAGGACACTTCTTCAGAAGAACATTGTGCACTGTGTATCCTTATCCCTGCAACAGAAATAAATAGCAAGAAACAATGAACGGCAGCTCTGGAACTTTGCAAAAATTGCCTATTAGTATTACTATACCTTGTTACTAAAAATGAGAAAAAAGGGTGAGAGGCTACTTTCCTTGAAACTCAGTTTGGTTTTTTAAAATTAATATTTTATGATAAGTTCTCTAGGGCAATTTGACTTACCATAAATGAGTAAACAAGTCAAAATGTATATGTGGTAACAAAAAAAAAAAAAACAACAAAAAAACAAAAAGCAAGGAAGTTATTTAACAACCTTTCAATTTAAATGTTGTCTCCTGGTATAAATCAGCCCAGATATGGATCGACTTCTTTGTTGAGGCTTTTAAAGCACAGCTCAGGGAAGTAGGGGCCCCCACTTGACTCAGTGTCAGTGATATCTATTGTCAGGGAAACAACTATTCAGTTACTTCAGACCTAAAATATGAGGGTTTTTCTGCTGTTGTATCTGTGTTGGCTTCACTTCAGTGTGCTACAGGTTACAGGAGTAGCTTGATTGTTGAGTGGCAGTATTTAGACATTTGAGTCTTGATTTGTGAGAGTCTTGTAACTTTATATCTCATTTTAAGTGTGATTCATGGTTTATAATAGCCATGCTGCAAATGTTTTAGAAGAAAGTCATTACAAACTAATGCAAGGTTATATTTAAAAAAAGCATGTAATATTCAACACAAATTTGAGGTACTGCTTAGAGACTTCCTTGGCATAATCTGTATCACTTCATCTAAATTGCTGTTGAATTGTTTGTTGTCATTATTAGGCTGTCACTGAAGTTATTTCATTAGTAAACCTGAGTCAATATATGGTTTCATATTTACATAAACTCCACGTAAAATAAGAGCACTGTAGTTTCTAAGCACCTCATTCTTAGCCTGGTGATCACAAAATGTTTTAAAAATAAAAGCTTACTGGGAGCAAATTCATCTGCTGGTGAAATATAGCCAACTGCAGAGGACACACAGCTGAAAACTAGTGCATTAGACTAGTGTGCATTGCAGAAAAATACTGGCTAATTATACTTTAGCTACCTATGCTCTTGGGGAAAAAATCTATAGGTTTTCTATATGAAATAGATCATAGGCTTTAAGATATTCTGTAAAATACCTGTTTCTAGAGATCTGCACTATGTTCAGAAGAGACAGAAAAAAGAAAAACCTACATAAAAAACAGCAACAAAACCTCTTGAGCTGACCTTGATGTAGGACAGTGCCCAGACTGAGCCAGTTTGTGGATGGACCATTTCTCAACATTTTTTCTGGAAGTTTTACATTCAGCTGTATGTTGGTTTCCCATTGTTTTTCATTCTCCATTTTCATCAGGTAATTTTGAACTCTGCTTCAGTAAACCCTTCTTCCACTCTGCTTCTCCATTTCCCATCCCTTCATTTCCTCTTCCCTTTCCTATTTATCTCACATATCATTTCTCACAAAAAAAACCAACCCAGCAAAAAAAAACCCCACCCTGAATAACACCAGAAAAGATAATGGTTATGTTCAGCTAGTGGAGATAAGAGAGCAGTAGTGCTCTGTACAGCCTGATGGGATGTAACTAAGTGCAGTACTTCATCTTTTCCATTTTTAAATCCACATTCACAGAGTTGCCAGATGATAGGGTTTTGAGAAAATAATTCTACAAAGTCCTAGCTAATTCAAAAGCCAGTTCATAGGATATCAAACAATCATTAATAATACAAAGTTAAATTTCAGAATGTTTTAAAGCATTTTGGTTCATTTGATATTTCCTCCAGATAATAGGATTACTAGGTTTATGGCACTGATGATTCATTTATGGAACTATGGAAAGACTGTAATCTCATCTTTTGTTAGTGCATGTAAATACAGAGAGATGAAGCCAAATTCTCTTTTTAATGGCAACAATCCTCTTTCTTGAATGAATCCAATCTGTACGGGGAGACTAAAAGAGTTTGTTCATCCTCATATAAAAAAAAAGTCCAAGAGGGAATATGGATCCTGTATAAATACATCAGAGAGGTGAAAAATAGTGAGAGAAAAATAAATCTATTTCAGGTAAAGGTCAATGTTGGCACCAGAACAAATGGTATAATCTATAATCTATAAATTTAGGCTGTATATTCAACAGAGTTGCTATGCATTAAAGAATTCCTGTACTGGAATTTCCTTCCAAAGTGAATAGAAGAAAAGGCAAAATAAGCATTTTCAGACAGAGCTTGGTAACTCTGTGAATTATGTGATGTGTTGTCTATGATAACAGACAGCTCTACGATCATAACACATCCTTTCCTTAACAAATAAAGCTTTTGAGCATAATATGAAAGTCATAATACAGCATGGGTCATAGGAAAAGGGTAAATACTTACTGCAGAGATTAAATACTGTAGTATGTAAAATAACAAGAGTCTCTACAATATATATTTAATCCCTTTATATAATATCCTGAAAACTTACAGGACATGATAACAGTCTTTCACATATAAATTGTTGCTCCAAGGGAAACAGTAATCAATTGTTCTTCACAGCCAATCAGTGTCACAACAAAGGGTCTTAGGTTGTAGCAATGTAATTAAAATCTAGGGGAAAATGTCTAACTTCAAACGTAGTCAAATATTAGAACATTTTTATGAAGAGGTTAGTGATATCTCCATTTTTAAAGAGGTTTTTTTAGCTGCTTTATAGGTGACCTGCTGAAGACAAGTCTATGTCTTGTGATCTCGTCACAGCATAGCACTACTATAAATCTTGCATATCTTCTGTCTGTGTATATTCTTATGGTTGTACAACTAAAAGAATAGTACTGATTGAAGTGAGAAGGAATTTTGGCCAGCAGTGGCCCTACTTTCTCAGCTTCCCATCCACATTTATTCAGGTTTTATTACATAAAACAGAGGTGTATTTCCTGATTATTTTTTAGGATGCCTTGTTTCTTAATTTGCATACCTGAGAATTCTGTTGTCATGGAAATCTCTTCTCTGAAGCTCTTGAAGACCAGCTCTCTTGCTTCAAGTGTGTTTCAAATTTTCTGCATCAACTGATTTTAATTCTTACTCCAAGTTTTCCATATATTGTCTTGCCACTCTAAGTGGCACAGTCATACCATCTTTTGGGCCAAAACCTTACCCTGTCCATGCATAAGAACACAAGCTTCACCTCAAACACGTGTACTAAGTCTGGTACAATACCATTTGTTGACTAAAAGTTGATTCATGCTGAACTCATTATATGGTCAGTGAAAGTTCTACATCAAAAATAAAATAATCTTAGTCCCTGTGCATCAGACAAAAAGTACATTTGCAGCTTAATGTTCAAGAAGCTGTTAAAGTCAGCCTTTCAACCAGTGACATAAGTCAGCTAATGGCCAATATGCATCCTTGATGAAAGTTTCAGGAATATATCTACCTTCAGCAGTTAGCTGACCCAATGTCTTCTTGATTTTCAGCCAAATTGCATTTAGTTGTGCCCAATGTATGTTATCTCATTTGACATAAGAATCAAATTTGATCCTAAATTGACAGTTTTAACTCTAAGGCCTCTTTTGCTCTTGGAAATACCAGGGCTTGATTATCTAAGATTCATACAGCTTCATATGTGATCAGTCACACAGAATAAATACATCTTCATTTTCCTACATGAGAATATTGGGACTTGGGGGGCGGATTACACAGTAATGGGCTTGTTTTTATGGATTCTATTTGCTCATTTGCTTAACTCTGCTGTTTTCCTCCTTTTTCTGCAATACAACTCCTATTTATTATAGAGGCAGAGTTGCACAGTATATGATTCATTTAGTCAGTTGAGTGACCAAGTACTAGCAGCTTAGGCTAATTCCAGCAAGATAAGGGCACATATAAACTCAAGAAATGCAGAAGGTCCATGACAATAATTCCCAGAACTGACACAGACCCTGGTAGAAGAAAGGGACAGAAGCCAGGAAAATCATAGGAAAACTTAGGAAACCAAAGCTAGGAAGTGACTAGCAATTTTCCAATTCCTGAAAGCAAAGGATAAAATAGGTTATGTGAACAATATAATTAACCAAGAAGAATTAATTCTTTAACACTTTGAACAGGTAGCACAAAGCAGACAGTTGTAGCTGCTGACAGCAACATTTCCACCCCAAACTATTCCCACCATTAAAGGGAAGCTTGCATGGCAAGGAAATCACTACTTCCAGTTTCAGCCTGCATTTAAGGTATATCAACAACAGAGGTATTTCCCTCCCTCTAAGGTTAAAACACTTTGGAGATCATTTCAGAGCTTTCATTTTCTTTATGCAGAGGAACTAGCAAAAAAAACCCCATGAAGTGATGTTCAGGAGGGAGTATGCCTGACCTTTTCCTGGCTTTTACCAAGCAGTGCTTAGTAGGGTTAGATCCATGCAGCTGGGGCTGCTGTAGGGTATAGTGAAGATATTAAATGGTTTATTAGTAGAAAAGTTGACACCTTTAATTTCCATATTATTCCTTTGTCATACAAGTCTTAAAAATCTGTTAGATCATTTAATCTTCTCAATCCTACTTTAACAGAAGACACAAAAGGACCGGTTACAGAATCAATTACTTTTTAAATGTTATATATACACATTTAACACTATTAGGGCACAAACTGTCAGACAGAATGAAATCAGAAATAGAGATGGGAAGTTGCCATCATGGCCAGGGCAAGTAAGGTCAAGAAGAAATTGATTCCTCAAAATCACAGTCTATGCAGGAAATATTGGCAGGAACTACGAGAAAGTCTAGAAAAGCAAAGATTAGATGGGGAGATCAGGACAAGCACCAGACAACAGAAATGAGCAAGTAGGACATAAATTTAGGTAGGAAATAATTTTAATAAACAAAGGCAACCTGTGTTATAGCCTTGAAATCTGGCAGGTTTGTGGTAAACCAGCAAGCAGGCTCACAAGCCCAGCTTCAGATGCTGGAATTTATCCAGCTTTCATTCTGCTGTGGCACTGAGTGACTGGCAAAGATAAAAAGGCTGTCTGGTCCCATGGATCCTGATATATTGACAGAGGTTATCAGCAAACCAGCAGAAAAGCAATCACAAGCTCATGTGGGCTATATAACACCACACCTTTTAAAACAAAACTTAAAAGACTACTTCAAAGCATAACTTAAACTCTACTATGACATCTACCCTGGCACTGATACCTCAGGTGGCAATGTGGTTATTGCAAGTCTTTCTGTATGGCACCACACTGTATTATACAGAGCTCAGACTACCATTTCTTGCTTTCTGATTAATAAACCGTTAGAAAACAAGTATTGTAGTGCTCAGGGAAAAACCAAGAATGCATGGATATGATGAAATGTCTACTTAACCAGCACCTAACAAGAAAGACATCAATTTAAGTAATTAATTCCCATGTTAGGATTTATAATTCAAAACAGTCACTTCCTACCGTAAATAATTGGAAGACTACATGGATTTTGTACATGTGATATGATGGAAACAATATTTTATTAATTACCATTATGGTTTATTCTGTTGCACTATTCTAAAGTTCTTATTATTATCTACAGTCTTCACATAGAAGTAACACACTTGGTATTACTGGGCTTTTTGTGATAGCTCAGTGATTGCTATGATACTGCCAGTGAGAGTAAAGAATGATAGAAAATGCTGGAAGTATGAGGTTTTGTTGTTTTGTTTGTTTGTTTCCAGACATTCGAGGAGATCTGTTCTGTGTAGACTTTCATGTTGTGATTACAACAGAGGAAATGTGGAGCATCATCTGCTATAGTACTCTCATTAGTCTAAAGTTCACCAAAGGTAAAAATCACAGGTTTAATGATCTAGGAAGGACAATGTCAAAAAAATGCAATGGTTCTCATGCATTTGATAATACCATTCCCTGAACATCAAACATCAGTAAAGTAGTATAATTTCCAAGCTTTTTACCTGAGTAGAAAATGCTACTTTTTCATGCTCAGGAAACTTCTAATCCTTCAGCTGCTTCAACCAGTTGATGACATTCCTCTACTGATTAGCCTTTTTCTAATGACCAGCTTTAGCCAAACATTTCATAATTCAGCTCTACCTTAGGTGGCAGATGGTGACTCTATGTCAGTAAACACTAACAAAAATAGTGATAACATGTTTCTTGAAAAGGATTGATGACAAACTAGTAACTATACAAAAAAATAACCTGAAGCAAGCTGTGCAACATCAGGTAGCTGGATTCATGACCTTTAGAAACAGCTTAAAAAATTCAGAAGGAACTCTAGCTCAAAGTAATTCCATTTCCAAAAGACTGCCAACATTTCAAAAATGTATGAGACAGACAACAGATCTTAAGAAATAGGATGAAATTTGTTATTTGTTGTTTAGCAAGATCGTCAAACATAAAAGCACAAATGTCAGAATACTGCTTGAGGGGGGAGTTTTGATGTACCCTTCTGAAGGGGAGACCTAATAGTGTCCATCAATTACTGAGCCAGAGATCCATGCTACACTTTCTAGACACTTCAGAGAAGGCAATGTGAACTCTTTGAAAACTTATTTGATGCTGTGAGCTGACTTGGCATTTGTTTCTTTAAGATGCACCTCTGTGACACAGAACCACACAGGAAAAACTAAGTTCATGGACATAAATTCACAAAACAGAAAGAAGAAATCTCATTACCATTGCATCTGATTACCTACTGAGACTTCAAAAATAATTGGAAAGTAAGCCATAAGCTCAATATGAGAAAAGACATTTCCTTTTAACAGCTTCTTGCTATTGGAATAAATTCTCTGACAGTTAATACAGCTAATAAAAATACAGGTATTATTGTTTTTATAGCATAAAAAGACATTCAGTGAAACTTGTTATCTACATATTAATTTTAGAGGTCTCAAGACTAACTACATCTGTTTTTTTATTTAAAAAAAGTTATGCATGCAGATTATGTTTTGGGTTTTTTTTTGCTTTAATTTGTACAGGACTGTCTGAAAAGGGGTCTAAAAACTATCTTTAGTTGCAGTGCATAAACGCTGGTTTAGGCATTTTACATAGTAATAAGAAAAGGAAGCATAGATATTAATCTCAACTCAGCTTCAGTGACAGGCAATGTGTTGCTGTAACTGCCTGTAACATGCTGATTCAAAGTAAGAGTGTCATTATAATTGTGCATTATCATGTATTTTTGAAGAAATTGAATTCTGGAATAGGTGTAGAAGTTTAACAACCCATGAAGTCACATATACAGTAACACATAACTGAGGATGCAGTAAAATCTTCCTTAATGTCAGATGTATCAGCAATAGGTATTGGAATGACAAGTAATTTTTAGGTCTAAATGCATTAGGAAATTACATCTCTGGAACAGTAATAATCAAATCACCAAAAGTATTGCTTATTTTCCCTCTGAATATCACTGTTCAGCTGGATTACTTACTATCAAATTATTTTTTTATTAATGTATCAGAAGTAAAGAGATACCTTACTTATTATTTGTCTACCTTACTAGTTCAGTCCTCTAACTTGCTAAAGGGTCATCTAACAGTGCTACAGTTTGAATCTGGACTCTTTTACCAGTTTCCTTATTGAACCCTGACAAATTTTACCTCCTGCATTTCCTTATCTGTAAAATGAGCCTAGTTTGATTCTGAGGAGAAAAAGGCCTCTAAATTCTTACTGAATTTTTCCTGTAGGATATTTCTGAATAGAGAGCTATTCATACATAAGATGAAAAATGTTGTTAGGTTTCTGAAACATAGATAATACACAGATAATACTGTAACAAAATGACAGCAAGACAAAGCCAGATAAATTGTTCTGAAATAAGTTTTGTTTAACACTGGTTTGTTACTCAAATCATTCTTCTGATTCAAGTATATGAATGGGCTTGCCTAAAGTCTGTAAGTTTGGACTCTGTATTGTGAATAAAAATAAATCAAAATGAAGTCATCATTTTTACTTTTAGTACTCTGGCTCGGGCTAAACAAAAAGAAAATAAATGAAAGCAACTTGTGATACCGAAAACATATCTTGGAAGGAAAACATGAGGTAGATTCTTATTGCCATACAGAAAATTTTAAGGCATATTCATTAACTTGAATGTTTTTTAAGCTAATGAGACTAAAAGGCAAAAAATCCCATAAAATTATGTATTCATTTATTCTACATTTGAAGAAAGAAAACTTCTTTTGTTATATCTCAAATTATGCAGGATGAGAAAAATTATTTTCCAGAAGGACACTAAGGTGTTAATAAAAATTTTCATCTGCAAGAAACCTGTTACAGTGGTGAGAAGGAGTGGAAGTTCTGAATTGTTGCAGTAGGATTGACTATGTTCCTGCATATCAATATATAGGAGTGAGATCCCAGATAAACTGTCACAGTGTGGAATAATGTTCAAGAGAGAAAAATCAGAGAAAAAACAGAGACTTCTGAACACACATGGCAGCAATAACCAAGTTTGCCCTCCATGAATGAGATAGAACTCTGCGTAACTTCATGTGTGACTACCTGCCAAGATGTATGCAAATTTTGAAGTGCCTTGGTCAGTAGTAGGTTGTTTAAGAGTAATTCATGTGTTCTACAGGCTGAGACTTTTTTTGATTACAGTATGAATCCAAAATGGAAGCATTTTTTGTGTGAGTACAATATGGGTGAATACATTACCTTTAACAATATATAATGTGAGAATGAAATAATTTTCAACTGCTGGCCTTCTGCAGTAGTTCTTCAGAAACTTCTCAATACTTAAACCTCATCTGTCTCTTAACATACAATAGTGAATTCCTGGGAATCATTTCAAATGGTGCAATGAATTTAACTACCTAAGGCAGATAGAAAACTTCTAAGAGTAAACTCTATAGCATATGGAATTTCTCAAGCATTTAATTCTCCTCTCTTACTTTGTCACCAGTGAGATTTCTGCAAGCATCTGACAGCGTTTATATGACCTCAGAAATCAAATCAGTCTTCACCAGTAGTAGGGTGAAAAATAAGGGTGAAAATAAGGCTCATTTCACATGAGCAGAACACATCTGTTGACCACCAGGCTTTAATGTTAGACATAGTAGTCAGCACTTGAAGTACTTTTTTTTTTCAGTTCTAGCTATTAAAAATGAAATACTATGTGGAAACTATGTTTATCTAAACAGTATTTTTTCAGGACAAACATTTTAATTAGAAAAAAAAGTAGATAATTTCCTATAAATCTACATCTAGAACAAGATCATTGAAGAGATATGGTTCTGTCACTTCTGCATCTCCCTCAAAGGACAGAAGTAGTCCGACACATTTTCCATGACAAGAGTGTCTTGAGAAGGTGTCCTGTTTTGAATTCTTTGTGGTAATTTCCAAAGTTCGTAATACATTTATACATTTATCATCACAAAAAACCCCAGAATTGATCATGCACCAACATTAGCTTTTATTCAGTGAGTATTCCACAGAGATTACTTCCACAAAAAGTTCAATTTCACAGTAAAATTTGGGTAGCTTATAAAGGAGCTCATGAAAAGGATTTAGTCTGAATTACCCTTCTGTAAAACAGGATTTTTTTGTTTTTCTTATTGGAGAGTTGTGATTTTTTTTTTCTTTTGTTTCAATGGAAAGGGCCAGGATGGTGACCTTGTACAATAAATACTGAAGAATGGAACCCTGGGAGAACTTTTAAGGAAATACTTTAGTATATTATGAAGTATGCAACATGCACATATGGAACTTGGCCATTCAGTGAATGGCCACCTTAAATCACCTGTTTTTTCAATAAACGTGTAAATTAAAGATGATCAAGGTTGGACTGTTATTTGGAAGGAAATTCTATGAAGAAAACCTTCTTGGCTGGTAGAAATCTTATTCATTAAATAAGTCTCACGCTTTTCTATGTGACTGCACATCTGTGTTCTGAAGTTTCCTCCATGGCAAATTGGAAAATTGGCCAGTGCAGTGTTTCAGGTGCAGAGATATGATCACTTTCATCACCAGATTTTGAAGATTCCCTACCACTGACACAAAGTAAGATTGAGGAATAGTGAGAAGAAATGTACTGTGTTAATCTATTTGATGTTTATGATTAAGACATCAAAGCAAAGTCTGCTCTAATATGGAATCCAATTTTCATACCACAGACAGACAGCGGCAAATAATATTTCAGTGTATTTAATTTTTACATGTGCAAATGACAGAGTTCACAAAGGAAAATGTTGTGTAAATGGACCTGTGTAAATGCCTATATACAGACACAAAATTAATCAGGACACTTATTACTAGATGTTATAAAATCAAAATCACAAAATAAACTGATAGGAAAGCAAGTCTCACAGGGTAATACTAAATGCAAACTTATTACAGCCTTTAATTAGCTGAAGCCTTAAAAATGAAAATAATTTCAATTGTAGCAGACATAAATCCATGAAATTGTGCAGTGCTTTGCATCTGCATGGAGAGCCCATTGCAAAATCTTTTTTTACAGGAACACTAACATTACTTTTCTCCTTTTCTAGTCTGTGTTTAGACTTTGCTTCTGGAAATGCTTCAACTGTAGTCTCGGACTACCTTTGCAGTGACTGAGGTTTCCAGAGAAGTACATTGATGTAGAGATTTCCAGGAATCAGAAAGAAGGCATATAACCATCAGAATTGCTCAGACACTCCCAAGATGTTCTTAGAGAATTAATTTCAGAGCTATCCTAGGCTTAAGAAAGCAACATAATAAACTGAACTTTGTATTTTCTGCGGTAAAACTACTTTCATGTGTTTCTAACCCTTTGTTCCAATAAGAAAAAACTAAATCACAAAATCAGTCTTCCTATATGAGAAATAAGTTTTATGTCTAGAACCTCAGAACAGACAAAAACCCGTTCCAAAGCTTCTTCTCAGTGTTGTGCCAGCCAATATGTTGGTTTTTTTTGCATGACTTTAAGTAATAACACAGAAAAGAAACATTGCTGTGCTATATATTTTTGGAAGAAAACCAGACCTAAGATAAAGCTCATATACTTCACCTTTGGCTGAGTCACAGAAGGGTTTTGCTGTTCCACCACTCAGATGAAAAGCTCAGCATGCACACACTGCCTCAGCTGGCAAGGTGGGAGAGAGACAGGGAGTCTTATTTAGATGATTTTGTCAGGCAGCTGGACGGATGGGCCCACAGGTGTGCTTTGCAAGGAAAAAAAACTAACAAACCAATCAACATAAAAACCCCACAAACTTTAACCTTCCTGTAGTCAGTTTTGAAGTACTCTTTATTTTGTTAAACAAAGGTCTTAGTGTCAACAGAAATTGTCCTTTACCATAAATATCCAACATATTACAGGATTTTCTAAGAATGAAGATTGTGACACCAAAACACAGTCAAAGTATTCCACAGTTGTGAATTTTTTTGCAGCCAAAGTGTTTTAAGTTTCAATTGAGATGATAATAATGTATCCCTGGATAGTGTCCATCCCTATCATCTCTAAGAAGTTCAACATGGAAAAATAGAGAACTAAACAGCAAACAGTGCAATATGGAGAGAGATACTATTGGTGGCTATAATATATGTAGAAATGTTAAGCATGTGTAACAAGCTGTATACTAACACTATGTAATCAGATATGAATAGTTTTCTTAACATTCTAAAGAGAAATACAGAACATAAAAGACCTTGAAAATGCCAGACTGACTGGGATAATCTAGGACAAAAAGAAGCATTTGACTTGGATCCTGTACATCACTGACGGTAAGAATTCTTAAAATGGCTGCACATTTCTAACTCCCTTGGAGTCACAAAACCCCTCTGAAATGGAATAAAATAGTGAACTATCAGTAAGGCAATTAATAGGTAATTAAAAGCCATTTAGCAATATTAGCAGTGAGTTAAAATAATTTTATCTCAATTAATTAACAAACTATGAAGTTAATGAAAATGTTAAAAAATCTAATATGATAAAAAAGAAAAATAACAAGAAAAATCCAAATAAATACATACACATTTAGATGCTTAAAGCTGTTGTGCCATTAGGTAATTTTGCATAATGGATTGATTATTCATAGGAAAAAAAAAGATAATAAAGTTAGTTAATGAGCTAACAAATAATCACCAGTGGATTGCAAAAGCAGTTTTGATACTGTGCTCTGTTAATCAACAGCCTAATTGCCTGGATGGAATAGTTAATGAAAAGCTGTAGAAATTAAGAACAAAAAGACCATTACGTTTATCTTAGCTGTAAAGACAGCCTAGAGCAATGTCTGCCAAGCACACCCACTTCAGGCTGATTCTGGAGTGTTCCAAAATACTGAGAAGAACCTAGAAAACTTACTGGGAGCACCCCCTGTGTATCTGACAAGTCAGGGTTTTCCCCAAGAGCTTGGGCAACCAAACCAACCAATCAAACCAGTGTCTGTCCTTCAATTCCAACATATTTTTGAAATGTCAATCTACATATGGATGCAAATCTAAGCCAACAAATAATGTACATTTTAATAGGCTCTTATGATCTTTTCTGTATCAGAAGAGAGAATAAAAAGTTGTCACTTATTTTTAATACTGTTTTCAAAGACTCCTATTTCCTTGAAGTCACAAATCTGAGCCTACATCTTGATCAGGATCAAAATATGAAAGATTAAGACCTGTCCCTCCAGTCAGAGAGAAACTAAATCCTTGGTTCAATGTAATCACTGTGGTAGAAAAGTTAGCTTATATTGTTTCTTACAGTGATCCCAACATTATTCAAATTAACTTGATTTTTAATTGTGGAAGAACAGTCAACTCTTAAAAAGTGAGACTATGAGCTTCAGCCCTTTGTAAATTCAGGTTACTGGGTGAGATGAGTGGATGACCAATAGACCAAGAATCAAAGATAGCTAAAAGAAAAACTACATCATAGAAAGAACCCAGAAAATGATGTAAGTAATAATTGAATTACAGTAGCCAGAAAAGTATCATTGTCAGGAAATCTAAGTACAGTGCAGCCAAGATAGTTCATTTGATAGGAAAAAAATAATAACTTGATTAAGTGAAACAAGTGATGAGAGACAAGTTGTTCGACTCAGTAAAAAACAAATAATGATGAAATAAAATAATTTTAATTAATTTACAAATATTATTTGGAAAATAATAAACATTTAAGATCCCTAAAGAATTGTTCAGGAAAAATAACCAATCCCTGTGTTTAGCAACATGAGAGTACATTTTGCAGCAGCTGCTACCAAAGTATTCCAATCACCCTACAAAGATGAGCACCACCTGAACCAGCAGCCTCGGTTGCTGTCCAAGCCAAGGAAGGAAAGTGATTCTGAAGTCTTGGCAGATGCAATACTCTACTCACACAAAAAAGGGGGCAAGTAGTTATTACCTGACAACTTTCTAGCTTGCCTTCACACAACTCCATTACAATACATAATGTTGACTGAAAATATGTATTTATTTCAACGTGAAAATATTCAAGTTGCTATATAACTACCAGAATAGTCTGAGTCCCTGAAAATGCATTACTTTCCTGAATTTGGATACCACTAATGGAAAAAAATGTATGGTTACCAAAGTGTCAGAAGTTATTATTTTCTCCATGAATAGCTTAGGAGTGTTTCAGCAGAACTTAACTCCAAATATATCTTATTCCTACTCAGCTTCAGCTACCTTCCTAATCACAGTCTCTAAGTGCTTTAAATAACTCCTTTGGCAATTATGGCAAAAAGTCTACAGCACAACTGTAGCTTTAGTAATTGAGCCAGTGATGATTTGTATGTATTTAAATACTTAATTGACAAATTCTTTAGGGCTATATCTTGACAGTTTTTAAATACATCCAGGAGTGGTGATTCAACCACTTCCCTGGGAAGCCCATTCCAGCCTTTGATAACCCTTTTCACAGAATCACAGAATATGAGGGGTTAATTATCTTGGTGACCCTGCGCTGGACTCTCTCCAGTAGCTCTTTGTCCCTTTTGAACTGGGGTGCCCAAAACTAGACACAGTATTCCAGATAAGGCCTTACCAGAGCAGAGTAGAGGGGGAGAAGAACCTCCCTTGACCTGCTGGCCACACTCTTCTTAATGCATCCCAGGATCCATTGGCCTTTCTGGCCATGAGGGTGCATTGTTGGCTCATGGTCATCCCCCTGTCCACCAGGACCCCCAGGTCCCTTTACCTAGAGCTGCTCTCCAACAGATCAGCCTGAGCCTGTACTGATATATGAGGTTGTTCCTCCCCAGATGCAGCACCTTACACTTGCTCTTGTTAAATTGCATTAAATTTCTCCCTGACCAGCTCTC